>MJHO01000230.1:0-120933 GCA_002076135.1 Xerophyta viscosa | reverse complement strand
TTGATCTTCATGTTCTGTTGCGGTCATACGGAGTTGAGGATTCAGATGGATTCGGCATCACATTCGTTAAATTTCGCAAGTCAGGATCCAGCGGTCCTCTGTTGTACTTAGACGCTGCCATCAGCCCTGACGGCAAGCCATGCGCTAGAGATGTTAAGAGAGGAGGTGGAGAAGCTCAAAGGTAATCCTCCTTGCTCGAGCAGCGGAGTCCTGAGATTCCGGTAAGTTACCATCTACTGAAAACCCATCTTGATGATTAGTGAATTGTTCTTGCATGGTTACTCAAAATATGGCTAGAAATTTAAAAACTAACTATTAAGCAGAAACTGCCAGTGAGGCAGTTTATGCATAAATACCAAATCATAGATTGTTTATTTGCTGTGTGGTTGTATTTCCAGATCAAGATGCTAAGATATATGATATTTGTTCCTTATGTAAGATGGTTTACTTTAACCTCATCCTTCTGTGTATTATCTGTGTAGTATGTCTTCTCTTTATAAAAATCCTTCTCTCTTCTCATTCTATTCTTGTGAGTAGGAGAATTCTGATGTACATTGGCACATCTTTTGCAGGCTAACGGTATTTAGGGTATTTAGGCGTTGATTTGATCTATGGTCAATCCCAAGAATTTATACTCATATTGGGAGAAGTCGCATCAATAAATTTAACTTGAGAAAAGACAAAATAATTACGACAAGAATTCTAAATTCTAAGTCCTTTATAAGGATGAGTCATAGTTCTTAAATGTTCAATTATTAATATGTAGACCATGTATGTAGGTTAACAGAAAATTTTGCTTGTCAGTTAACTTCTGAGAACACTATCAGATTGATTTTCTAATGTTAGTTTCTCCTCTCTTCCGCTTTTTCCAACTTAGTTCCCACAATCTTGTATTCCCGTATCTGCAGTTAATACAAGAGATTCTGATCATGTAGTCAAGCTTGATGATATGGACACTTAGGGTCTCCATATGTTCGTTTGAAACAGAAATGTAGGTCGACATACACCAGCAAACCAGATCACAAAGAAAAAGTAGCAAGTCTACAAGTTGATTCATACCTTATCTGCATTTAAGGTTCAGGTGGTACACCTAGATGGTTCATCTGTAGATGGAGAAAAAGCAATTAAAATATGCGGTTTTCCTGGATGATATTGAAGGCAGAGATGTGAGTTGGTTAAACGTATGGATTCCAATAATGTTCGCACTGTAACTCTTCTAAGTTGGTATAATGAGTCACGGTGAATTTCGTACCATATAATTTAGATGATGTGGAGCACTAGACAAGCCATTTTGCACTTTAGGGAAATATAATATTGCCGTAAATGGTTATGGGCATGCTTGTTGTTTGAGTAGTTCATAATGGAGTTTGAATATGTGCAATTGGTCAGCATGACCCCCTGTGGCTGTGTCGTTACATTACAAAATGAGGTGTTAGCTATCTTGGGAGGACAGCTACGGCCCGCCCTCCGGCAACGCCGCCAGCCATTCAATAAATCGTTCACGGCAATTCTTCAGGCTCTCAACATCACATGTGATAGGAAGAAACCTTCTCTTTTCCGTGGTGAACCGGCGGTCTTCCTCTCAGAAGACGAAGACGAGGAGCAACGGCTTCTTAAACCGTTCAAACCCGCTTTGATCAGTAGCTTCGGAGGGCTAGGTTCTCATCTTACTCCTTTTATATATTGTTATTACTCTTTTGCACCAATGGAGTAGATTAGTATGTGAGGTGGTGGTTTTTTTTTTCCTAGTATGTTTCTATTTTGGTTTTTGCATCTTGGGTAATTTTACTAGATTGTTGGCGAATTGTAGGCTTTTTTTTTAGTTTTGCATGATCAAATGTTATGGGAAAATGATTACTTTATGGAATGCTACCTGACTCTTTTATATGCTGGACTTGCTCTTTCTATAGCTGAAAATGATAGTTCTCAAATGTATGCACTTTCGTTTTCCTTTTGTTTAGATTCGCTGTATGCATCTCTTTATGTTTTATATCTTGTGGTGTTGTTACTGGACTGTGGGTAATTGGAAGTTACTTTCTTTTCTTTTCTTTTTTTGAAAGCATGCATGTAAGTATAGTTGATGTTTTTGGAAATAGATTACTTTCTTAAATGACAATTTACTCCTTTATATGTGGTAATCATTTATATAAAAGATAAGGTAAGTATCAAGTACACTTTTATTTTTCTCCCTCTGTTTTAATTATGCTTTTGCTTTGGTTTTGTATCACCTGTTTTTCACTAGTTTATGACCAATTTGTAGTGCATCTTCTTTTTTGTATATTATTCTTTCTTTCTTTTCTTTTTTTTTTTTTGTGTGTGTTTGAGGCATGCATTGATGCACAATGGATGTTTTGGTAGCTATTGTCTTCTCATATAAAGTTGTTGACATGTTGACTCCCTTGTAGTTTTTCTTTGTTTGATTACTGATGCCTAAAATATCTTGACTAAAATAACCATCAGGAGACATCCGTTTATTTTTTCTGCTAAATGTTTAGACAACATATTTCATTGTAATTGATGTTTTGAGATTATCATGGGAATTTTGAGCCGTTAATCGGCTCACTTTTGTACGACCATTGCACACATAAATCACGGGTGGCACCGATTCATAAAACAATGGATGTTTTGGTAGCTATTGTCTTCTCATCATAAAGTTGTTGACATAGTTGACTCCCCTTGTAGTTTCTTTGTTTGTATTACTTGAATGCTAAATATCTGACTAATAGGTCGGACTCCGTTTATTTTTCTGCTAATGTTCGAAGCTTATAATTTCATTGTAATTGAATTTTTTGAGATTATCATGGGAAATTTTGCCCGTAATTGCTCACTTTGTACGGACCATGCACACATTTAAATCACGAGGTGACACCGATTCATATTCACCATTGAACAAATTAAATCGTTGATAATGTGAATGCATGTAATTTTGAATTTTCCTATGTTTTATTTTTTTAAGATTTTGTATGTAACGCATGTAATTTTTGAGCTTTTTGTTTGTTTGTTATCTACTATAGTTCCATATGGCAACATTGTAGAGGCCCGTATGGGGCCTTTGTCTGTACAATTTTAGATGTGCAGATTATGTGGTTCTTAAACATATTGAATAGGACATTCATGCGATTTCTTAAATTTTGAAGGTAACTTCTCCCAGCCTCTAAAGCACGGATTTTCTATTTGGGTAGCCGAATCCGCGATCGACGTGTATCTAACGCGGGTGCATCCGGGACACGACCTGGATTCGTGTCCGACGGGGCCAGGCCGCGTCCTAGACTCCAAATAGGTCCAGACGTAGCCCAGATTTGTGAGGGCGCGCCTGGACGCGGCCCAACGCTTCTGGGCCGCACGCGCCCCCGCGTCTAGGCCGCGAGCGCCTGTTAACTAAAAAAAAATAAACGTGCGCCTGTTCACCCTTAACCTCGCGGACTCTAATTTTCACCCGCACGTCGCGAGTCTCGTGACTCTTGATTCTCGCCTTCGCTGCGACCTCACACGCCGGAAACCTCTCGTCATCAGCCAAACGTCATGCCTCCTCACCCATCTTTCTCGCCGCGGGCGCTGCATCTCTGCTTCTCTCGCGCGACCTAGGTTAGGATTTTGATTTTATTTAAAAATTTCGTACTTTAATGTTGAACATTCTTATTAATGTTGATTTTATGTAAATCATAAGTAATATGTTAACTGTTGGCCTCTAGTCCTAAGTTGTAGTGTATGTTTGTAAAATGTTGCTTAGGGTTTAGGTTTAAATTGTTGATAGGGGTGTGTAGTCTTTAGATTTAACAATTAAGAGTGTAAGTTAACTATTGAAATTGTTAATTGTAAGGAGAATGACTTCCGAATTACAAACAGAAAATGATGATGGTCAAAATTTACAAGAGGAAGATCCTACTAAATCTCTTTGGAAGCTTGTCAACAATCATGAAATTTTGACTAACTAGTGAAATTTCTAAACAAAAATATCTTTATCTACATAATCACATCTTTATATTTAATACAATTGATATATACAACATTAAAAATATTACCGTATCCTCACCATGTCGTGTCCATGCTTTTTTGAGAATTGCTGAGTTCCTGTGTCCGTGATGTGTCGTGTCCCCGAAGCCCTGTCTGTGCTTCATAGCTCCCAGTGTCTCATAATTTACATTCAGAGGTTCTATACATTACTTGATCATATAATTTAAACCTTGTTTTATTTTACTTATGTGCAGGTCTCTAAGCTCCTTGCTACTGCTATGATGTTTTCCGCCTTGGGAGACTATGGCTCTTTCTTTCGACACTATGAAGCCACTCTCATTTCCTCATATTTTCATAGCTTCTATAGGTACTTCTTTACACCAGCAATTTGTCCCATGCGGACGAGACAATGGTTATGGTCACAAGGTAACGGATTTGCACTCCTACCCTTAATTCTGTCGATAACAACATAGGTTTTTTTTTAAAAAAAAAAAAAAAAAAAAAAAAAAAAAAAAAAAAAAATAAAAAATTTTTTTTTTTAATTTTTTTAAAATTTACAGCATATGAGGCTGAGGAATTTTATCACCTCGTCATGTCACATTAATGGGTGGTCATATGTAGTTCGCTTACTCTCATGATCTTTAGACAAATATTTAACATTAATAGCTGCGGTTGGAGTAATTACCAAGTAATGTACCGGAATTATATTATAAGGTAGTGAGCATAGGAACTTTCTTGATACTTTTAAATTATTCATATATTGATAACTTGGTTAAACTTGGATTTCATAAGATTCGTATTGTAACTCTTCTAAATTGGTATAATGAGTCACGGTGAATTTTGTACCATATAATTCAGATGATGTGGAGCACTAGACAAGCCCTTTTGCACTTTAGGATATATGATGATGTGAATTTAAAAACATAGATTGTTTATTCGCTGTGTGATTGTATTTCCAGATCAAGATGCTAAGGATATATGATATTTGTTCCTTACGTAAGATGGTTTACTTGAACCTCATCCTTCTGTGTATTTCTGCTTGTGTATGCCTCTTTTAAAAATCCTATCTCTCTCTATTATTTCTTGTAAGTAGTAGAATTCTATGTACATTCACATCTTTTGCAGCTCGGTATTTGGAATTTACTTGTTCGTCTATGGCCTATAGCAAGATTTATCTCTATTTGAGTCGCTCAATAATCTAGAAGGTAAAGACAAAATAATCGACTAGAATTCTAAATTCTAAGTCCTTTATAAGGATGAGTCGTAGTTCTTAAATGTTTAATTATGAATATGTAAACCATGTATGTAGGTAAACAGAAATTTTTGCTTGTCAGTTAACTTCTGAGAACACTATCGGAATTGATTTTCTAATGTTATTTCTCCTCTCTTCCGCTTTTTCCATCTTAGTTCCTTCAATATTGTATTCCCATATCTGCAGTTAATACAAGAAATTCTGATCATGCTGAGAGATTGTCTCATGCACGTGATCTTTATAAAAGCTTTAGTCAAAATTGATGATATGGACATTAAGGGTCTCCATATCTTCTGTCTGAAGCCAGCAACGTAGGTCAGCACTCCGCAAATCAGCTTCACAAAGAAAAAGTAGTAAGTCTAAAGAGTTGTTCATCACCTCTATTAGCATTAAGGTTCAGTGGAGCACCTGTGCTTCATCTGTAGATGTAGAAAAGCAATTAGTATATGCGGTTTTTCCTGATGATATTGAAGGCGGATAATATCGTCTTAGAGAAGTTGGGAAAAAGACTGGTAAAGCGAGTGCATGTCGAAGAAACTAAATTGCGTAATGCTCCGGCTAAGACTAGGAGAACTAATTCCACCGAAAAATCTCATGTTGAAAGTATGAAAGACGTATTTAGCAATATACTAACTCTACAGGTGCTACTGTTAAATGTAGGAGAACTCGTTCCATTGAAGAATCTTGTTATCCTAAAAGTGTTGAAGATGCATATGGCAACAGTTATGCTGCTGAATCGACCCTTAAGCAGAATGGCAAAAGTTTCGGTGATTTTGCTTGTGATAAAATATGCATCTTCAGAGAAACAAGATGCTTTCTAATCAAAAGCCTGGAAGGTGGGTCAGTGAATGATATAATTTACTGAAGATAGGTAAGTTGTTTATGTGTGCTTTTGGGTGCCTTAAAAATTTGTTTTGTTGTATTGACCAAAAAAAGCTGTATTTGTAGATTCTCCGATGTTTGAACAATTTCAGATGTTATTCAAGTATATGCTGACAGTGTTTCTTGTTCAGCCATATGCTTAGGTGCTTGTGAGAATTTTTGTTTGCATGACGTTATAATCCGTTCAGGCAGTACGTCTTTTTGTTCTTAACCAAAACCATTCGATGAAACTACATTTCCTGCTTACTGTTTTATTAATCTTATCACTGAGGAGAATTTTAGTGACATGTTCTACTTTGAACGCGTGTTGATTCTTTACCATCTGGCTTGGTTTTCCTTGAAGAACTTGTTTACGGGCAATAGCAGGTACTAGTAAATGCAATGTTTTCATTAAATATTTATATCCTCTTCTTCATATTATTTAGTCGAAATACTAACACAAATTTTCATCAGGAATGCATGCTATTCACTGTCCAATGGCACTATGTTTGATGTTGTATCTTGGTTGTTGAAGATGGCCTTCATTCTCGCCACGGAGCGCCTTTAAACTTTTCGGCAAGGTTCGAGCATATGTTGCTGTTTTATGACTAG
This sequence comes from Xerophyta viscosa, assembly GCA_002076135.1. Lineage (NCBI taxonomy): Eukaryota > Viridiplantae > Streptophyta > Magnoliopsida > Pandanales > Velloziaceae > Xerophyta > Xerophyta viscosa. The sequence goes on along the minus strand of MJHO01000230.1, from coordinate 114,254 downwards.
TGTTTGATATCCTTCACATTTTCAGAGATTCTGAACATTACTTAATCGTTACCATTAAAACCTTTTTATGTTACTTACTATGTGCAGTCTCTAAGCTCCTTGCTACTGCTATTGATTGTTATCCACCTTGGGAGACTTTGGCCTTTACCTTTCAACACTATGAAGCCACTGTCATTTTGTTCATGGGCCTCTATTTTCATAGCCTTCTGTAGGTACTAGTGACACAGCAATTTGTCTCATGCAGACGAGACAATGGTTATGGTCACAAAGTAACGGATTTGCACTCCTATCCTTCATTATGTTGATAACAATATAGGTTTTTTTTTTTAATTTTTTTTTTGTTTAATTTAATGGCATTTAGGCTGAAGAATTTATCTCCCCGTCATGTCACATTAATGGGTAGGTCATTGTAGTTCTCTTTCTCTTCTGCACGAAATTAGCAAGTCCAAAAGAAATAGAGAACTTTTTCGACATTTAGGTTTCAGCTGCGATATAGATTTAAAACATAATAGCTCATTCAATTCATATTAACATTGGAAAGGGAAGCTTATTTTCAGAAAATTATATTTGCTTGTTAGGTTTTTGAGGCATATGCGAATTTCCTCTTTGCATTTGAACGTTTTATCATTAGCCTTGTACAGGTGAAATTTGGAAGAACTGTTTATCTATATCTCATATTAATTGTATTGCTCTTAATCATTTTCATTTTACAGGAAAGGGGAAGTCGAACAAAGTCACGCCAGCAATGTCAGTACTCTTTCTTTTTGAATACTAGAATTCACAAAGTTTGTGTTTTGCTAACTTTATACATAACCATTCTACAATTGAAACCTTAATTCAGGTCTCCACCTTATCATATTGGATATCATTGTTTCTTTTTCTTCTTTTTTTTGGTTTTGTCTACATGCAAATGTTTTTGGAAATTGATTACTTTCCTTAATCTACCCGACTCCTTTATATACTTGCTTTTTATTTATAGCCAACAGAATGATAGTTATCAAGTATGCAGTTTTCTTTTCATTTCGTTTAATTTGCTGTACGTTCTCTTTATGTTTTGTATGTTATGGTATTGTGTTATTGGACTATGGCTAATTCGCAGCTTCTATTTTTGTTTTTTTGAAAGCATGCGTGGAAGTATAGTTTATGTTTATGGAAACGGATTGCTTTCTTGCATGACACTTTAGAATTGTATGTCGTAATATTTCATATAAAAAAAATATGGGAATTATCAACTACAAATTCTCATTTCCGTTTATTGTGCTTTTGTTTTGGTTTTGATCAAGTGTATTTAGTAGATTATGCCAATCGGTAGTGCGTGTTGTCTTTTTGCTTTTCTTTCTTTTTGTGTTTGTGGAATTAATTGATGCCCAAAGGATGTTTTGGTAGCTGTTGTCTTCTAAAGTTGTAAGTACTTTTGTCAATAATGCTCTAAAACTCTTACTAACTGCTTAGGTTATTTTTCTAAGCTTAATTTGAGGAACTTATATTTCATATTTTCAATGTAATAATTGTTTGTTGTTGAGATTATCTAGGAAAAAAACTGGTCAGTATCGGCTTTCAATTTTTTGTGCGACCATTGAATAGAATAAACCAAGGTGGCCACCCATGCTCCACCAACAGAAGAATCCTAGCCTTTTTGGTATGGATAGGCCCTGATTATGTATTACATGTAAATTTCTAATTTCTATGTTTATTTATTTTTTTAGTATTTTTATATGTAATGCATGTTAAAATTTTGATCTTTCTTTTGTATTTGATATAAGGCTCGTATGGCACCATTTAAGACCAAAGGGTTTTCAGGAGCCAAGGGTTCCTTGTATGCATAATCCTAGCAGTGAGGATTATGTAGTATTTGACCTCAGCTGAGCTCGGATGTAAGTGGAATTATCGAAAGCTAATACAACTTGAGTATGAATACTTCCAAGTTTCTTACTGGCAAGGAGGGAAAATGTGATTCCTTTTGGGATAACAAAATGCTAGTTTTCCCCTTCCATACATCCTTACAAACCTATATGCTGAATCGAACAACTTTAGCATATTCCCAAATTCCTATCGACCAATCCAGCTACATTCACTCTCTCTCTCTTTGAAGGAGGTGTCTCTTTCACCTGTCTCTAGTTTGGCAGATCTCACACCTCTGAGTTGCTGCTACTGTGATGCCCTGCATATTTCATGTCAAATTTGGGGGTTGAAAAGATGAAGTTTTTAAGAGGTAAAGATTGCAACATCAAAGATCACAACGGCAGCGCCGACCAGCATGCGGCCAGGTGTTGATTCTCATCATCGGAAGCTCAGGTATTACATCCGTAGCAATTTTATCTCGGAAGGTGTTCTAAACTCTGTTTGATATAGAATTCATAATGACAACGAAGAGAAAACCCCTCACCTAAGCCGATCATTTGGACTATTCGTGCAACAGCATGGTACCTAAGACTTCAAGGGCCTTCCACCCAGACAATGGGATATTATCTTTCTGATTTATGTTATTAAAGAGCTTTTGGTTCTTTTAGTTCAGGAGCATTTGCTCAGGATATTTATTGTAGCTTTAAAACCTTCACAGCCATAGGCTATATGATTGACAAGCATACTGATAAGCCATAAAAGGTCATTATTATAGGTGATAGCTTTTTTAGACTGACCTGCTCCTGAGTTAAAACTTTTTCTGGTAGGTGAATGTTGTGGTGTAAGGGAAGACCAACTGGTCGCCTAAGTTAATTACCTTCAACTATGTTGGCTGTCAAGTTGGTGTGAGGTAGAATTCTTCTTGAATAGTTAAGAACTTAACTGCTGGTACATAAAATGGGCTAATGGATGTTGCACTTCGTTTGCAAGCATTTGTTTTATACAAGTGCTAGCTGCACCTAGTGCATTAAAGGTGATGCATATCTCTCTTCTTCTCAAATTAAAGGTGTCTTAGGACATGAACACTAAATGGATTGCTGATCTCTCTTCTTCTCAAATTATTGGTTACTTGAATCATCCACTACTCTATCTTCTAAACTTCGGAGTTGTTAGAACAGCTGTTCGTTCCTTACAACGTTCAGTATTAGGGGGGTGAGGTTGGGTACTCTCCTAATAGTGTGTAGATGCTGTGTGATTTCTGCTTGTGTATGTCTCTTTTAAAATCCTATCTCTTTCTACTTTCTTGTGAGTTGTGAGTAGGATAATTCTACGTACATTCACATCTTTTGCAGCTCGATTACTTGTTCGTCTTTGGCCAATCCCAAGATTTATCTCTATTGGAGTCGCTCAATAATCTAGAAGGTAATGACAAAATAACTCACTAGAGTTCTGAATTCTAAGTCCTTTATAAGGATGAGTGGTATTGTCTCAAATGTTTAATATGAATATGTGAACCATCTACGTGAGGGTAAACAGAAAAATTTAGCTTCAGTTAACTTCTGCGATTCCAATCTGCCAGTTAATACAAGCAGATTCTGATTTTAAGTTTGTTATATGTTTATCCTCTATATTCCTTTCCCAAAGCATGTTCGTTGAGAAAATCACCTTTTCACATTGCCTACCCAAAAATTATATTTGTTGTTGAAGGGACATTGAGAATAGCAGTAGGTAATGCCTTAAGATGTTTGTTTATGAGTTATCTTAGTCCTCTCGAAGCTTCCAGGAAGTAGGCCTCCGTTGCGTAAAAAACTCTCTTTATCTTGAACTCTTTGCTCGTTAAGTTTCTTTTATTTGTTTATTAAATTTTCATTTCTACTTTGAAAGTTATTATTTTTGTTTTTTATCTTGCTGACTTGAAAGTTTGTCATATAGACTAGTCTTATATACTTTTTGAAGGCGCATGGATCTTTTTTCAGGAAATTTTAGATTAAAGGGTAAAAACCACGTTGGAAAAGTATAAGCTTTTTGATTTGATCCGGGACTACTCTAACTAGCCTTTTGTTCCCAAGTTGACATTTACACAGGTGAAGGCCTTTTGTTCCCAAGTTGACATTTACACAGGTGAAGGTAGCAGTAGGATTAAACTGAGCAATAGTTAGATCATAATTCAGTCTAGCATTTGATGTTGAAGATTCCTTTCAAATGGACCAATATACGTATTAAGAAATTGTTACTTATAGATATACCCTCTTAATGAAAATGTCACCTAATAATGTTTGTACTTCAAGCTAGCTCAGTGGGATTAAACTGAAGCAATAAGTTGGATCATAATCAGTCTAGCATTTTAAGTTTAAGATTTCCTTTTGAAATGGTACCAATATGTCTTAAGAAATTGTCCTTATAAGTTATACTTTAATGAAACTGTCATCTCATAATGTTGTACTTCGATGTCACATTAACTTTTGATTTTACTTCTTAATTTTTGAGTATACTACTTTTGGAGGTAAGTGGAAATGCTTGCTTTTACAATCTCATTTAATATCTTAGTTCTAATGGTTGCTATTGTTTCTATTCAACTACCCACATGGTGATCGTTGATTGTTATTTTTCAATGGTACTATTATACTATTATGTCTGTGTGATTAGTGATTGTTAGTTTTTATGGTTGACAATCACCACTTATGGATAATTTGCGTTTTTATGCCTCCTGCTATTGTAGTTGTAGCATTGGCTGGTTGGACAAATACGATACGACTCTGTTTGGCCGGAGGGTTGACAACGATATTGAGCTTCAATATTGTTACTTTATGATTTAGCGTTTACATACATTCATGAGATATATGTATTTTAACGCCGAAGGTGCTTGTAGAACAATGCTTCTAATGAATTCAAAAAGATTAAAAAGCTTGATAGCTTTATAATACGATCTTATTTATAGATATTGGAAGTTAGTTGTTACGGTGGAACATGGAGTTTATCCGGCATACTTCGGGTTGCTGAAACTTTGTAGTTGGAGAAATTAGAGTCAATAGTGGTTTCGTTTTGAGGCTGTGCAGTGTTATGAGTTATAACAAATGCCCTTCAAACTAAGAATTTTTATGGAGAGGTTGCAAGCGTTTGTGTACATGCTGTGTACATTATCTTAGCTTGATTGCAGACAATGAAGCGTAAAACCTCCTAAAATTGATAGGGTGTGTATGCAAAATATGATTTATCATTGTCAAGAAGGGTAGTTTGCACAACCGGCTACGGATAATCATGGCCCTTGCTATGTTAAATGGTTGTTTTGCTCCTCTCCCTAAAAAGTGCTCAACAAGCTACACTAAGTGTTCAACAGATATTAAGTGTTCAGTATACTTGGTTTTAGGTGATAAATAACTTAATAGTTGTTGAACAATTAGTTTTACATTTTGGACACATATAGAGTAAAATAGCATTTTCTTCACGCATTAAAGCTGATTGGTCATGCCAAACGGGATTACAGGGTTTATCTGTCAAATACATTCGTTTGTGCAAAAACCATGTAATATAACTGATGGAGTCGTAAACTGTTCGATCGCAAGGCGTCACCCGACCGTTTATGGCAATTTAATGTAAAGACTTAGTATTTCATAGGGAGAGGAATCGGTTACCTAATTAAGAGGAGAGCGTTTAGGGTTTAGGGCGGCGGATTCACTAATGTATAAATACTTAGAATCTAGCCCTAAACTCGGCAGAACTTGTACTCGGCTATCTCCCCTCAACCCTAGTAACAAAGAGCGTTATCCCTTCCCATGGACGTAGGCATCTTCGCCGAACCACGTAAATTTGGTGTTTTGTAATTGTTTTCCGTCCATCATCGTCTGATTCCTAAATCTAATCTATCCCGAACCATCACTTGGCGCCGTCTGTGGGGATCAAGACATTGGAGTGATGGCCAATCGGAGACGTGTAACACAAAACGGCTTGGCAAGGAACGGTATTCTGGCGAGTGATGGTGGGGCAGAACCCCAGAACCTAGCCCGAGCAACCCGTGGTCGCAACCGTAACCGCACTGATGATCTTCAAGAACAACAAGCCAGTTCGAACGGGCCAACGGTTGCGCAACCAGTGCCAGCGCCTCTCACCCGGGATGATTTTGATCACTTTCGCAGTGAGATCCAGGCGATGCTCACCGCGGCCTCAACTAATCCGACTGCACTCCGATCGGAGCAGCAGGAGGACAGCGGCAACCACCTCAATGTATGGAATAGGCTGGGAGCTCGCAGATGCTTGCCTCTCCCAGGGCGAAGCACGAAACGCTGAGAGCAAGGTGCTGAAGCGCCGCAAGAGCAAGAAGCAAGAAGTTCACCCTTGCGCAGGCAGGCGGACAGAAGACAAGAAGCCCCAGTTGTAGCCGCTGGGCTCCCGGCGGAGGAAACACAATCAAACAGGCCGGCGAACCAAAGTGGTAGAACGTTTACCGTTGGTCCTCTCCCTGGTTACACAGGTGACGAGCGTTCGCCTCTTACCGAAAGAGTCCTGGAGACTTTGATACCTACCGATTTCAAACTTCCAAAACTCAAAGATTTTGATGGTACCGGAGACCCTGAGTCCCGGTAGGCTCAGCACCAACTCACCGGCAGAAAGCGAGGGATCCGATAATGGCCCTCCAAGCATTGGAATCAATTGGGCGGGAGCCAAGTTGTAGCGATAGAGCAGCAAGGTGAAGAAAGGAAAGAACGGGAGCTCGATGCCAGCAAGCAGACAACCGGCATAGAGACAGAACTCCCCGGCCCTAGACTAATGAGCCCGATCAGAGGAGCTCGGCCGCCGGATACGATACTCGGGAGGAATGCGATTTGAGCGCTGGAACTTAGACACTCCTTCAGTAATGGTACTTGTATGGTAGACACTGAAAGAACTACTGCGTCCGGTACGAGAAAAAGAGGCCATGGCAGCGGGCTCAGGTGAAGGAGAGTGAAAGAAGCAAAAGCGCGAGAAAAAGAATTCGAGAGGACGAAGGAAGAAAGATGAATAGGGAAGCTGTAAACAGCATTTATGACGGTGATGATAAAAATCGTAACCAATTTTCGAGAATATCTTCGGTGGTTACGCAGAGTCCTGAATACCAGCAGCATAACAGCAAACACGCCCGTATCAACCACTGAGAATAAGACCCATATAGGGAGAACGCTGCGGGAAATCAAAGGGCAAGAAACTGATCGACGGTCCGCGCAGAGGAAAACGACAAGAAAGAGGAGAACAGTTCTAAACCGCCTCAACAGCGATTGGAACTAGCGTAGGGAGAACGGCTTGAAGCCACATTATAAATTGCTTTCGGGGGAGAACGCCAAATCCGCTTTACGCCGAAAAATGCCAAAGGCAACTACACGGCAAGAGAATAGACCGAAGCAAAAGAACACTACCAGTTAAGGAACAGTTCGAAAGACTTTTACAAAGGTCTTTCAATCTGGGAGGCTTATGATGGAGTCGTAAACTGTTCGAGCGCAAGGTGTCATCCGACCGTTTATGGCAATATAATATAAAGACTTAGTACTCCATAGGGAGAGGAATCGGTTACCTAATTAAGAGGAGTGCGTTTAGGGTTTAGGGCGGCCGATTCACTAATGTATACTTAGAATCTAGCCCTAAACACGGCAGATCTTGTACTCGGCTATCTCCCCTCAACCCTAGTAACAAAGAGCGTTCTCCCTTCCCGTGGACGTAGGCATCTTCGCCGAACCATGTAAATTCGGTGTTTTGTGATTGCTTTCCGTCCATCATCGTCTGATTCCTAAATCTAATCTATCCCGAACCATCAATAACTTATATGGATATTGTTAATCTGTGGTATATGGCACACGCAATCGTAGTTTCATAGGAGCATCTGGTCGATCTGTCACTAGTAGAACTAGTTTCTTATAAGCTCGTGAGAAAAGGACCATGCTTTAGTTGAAAGATGTAAAGTTATACTAAATAAACTTAAACATGCTGCTGAGGAACTTAAAAGGTGAGTCCTATGTAACTAGATGCGCTTTCTGGTGGAAAACATCATTGTCACAGTCTTGGATCATTAAACATACATCTACTTATGTCATTGAAGTCAGATTATAGTGATAGCCTAGTTAGACCTGACTGCTCCTAACATGTTATTTTTTTGTACGTGAATGTTGCAGGTTGTTGGGAAGACATCACTGATGCACCTAAGTTATACTTCAGCTATAGGCTGCCCAACGCAACATAAATATTGGCTGTCAAGTTGGTGTAAAGGTATAATTCTTCTTGAATACTTTAGAATTTAACTGCTGTAAATATAAAATGGGGCAATCTCATGATGTTGCACTTCATTTGCAAGCATTTGCTTATACAAGTTCTGGCTGCACCTAGTTTGATAGATGACGCTTACATGCTTAGATGCTAGTCCGCCACTTCCTGCACTTTGCAACCTCACTCTAGCACTAAGTCTCTATCCTCGACAGCCGGTTTCTACATTGGACAACTTCACCTATCAGAGATCATCAGCATATACAATATGCATCGACGGATGGTGGGTGGCACGCTATACGTTTACAACATACATATGAAAGTTTTATAAACTTCAAATACCCACGAACACTTTTTTCTGTTGTAATTTTAAAAAAAAAAAAATTTCTTGAGTTCATTATAACATGAGAACATAGACTCTTTCATAGTTTGTTTGGTTAAATATCATAAACAATATGGGTCGATTTATAGTTTAACCCGGCTACCATACATGATCAGTGTGAAATAAAGTTGGGGATCGAGACTGTCTCCAGATCTCTCTCCCTCCAACCCTAGCTCTCTCTCTCTCTCCTCTCTCTCTCCTCTCTCTCTCTCTCTCTTCCTCCCTTGATCTCTCAAGTTCTCGTCTTGAAGATTGATCGCGGATTCGGAGTCTCCGGCGCGTGGGCTTCGCGAGGATACCGACACCGTGCAAAATAGTCGAGATTTGCGGCTAGGGCAGCAGTCGTTAGAACTTCAAATCGAGGTGAGCTGGTTGCATCTCTTGGTAATTGCATGCTTGTATGTGTTTACATCGGATTTGAGATGGTTATTCATGCAATTTATGACCTAGTATTATATATAACATGTTTGGGTGAAATATGTTATAGTATGTACTTGTAAATCATGGTTGGATGTCTCAAAATTGGTCCATGTTGAATGATTAGCATGCTATCTATGTTATTATCCGTCGGGATAAGCATTTAGGGTTTTATGCTAGACCATGCTCTTGGGGGTGGTTGTGAATGCTATGTTATGCATGTATTTGACATTGCCTAGCCATGTATGTGAAAGGGTATTCTATGGATGCATGCAATAGGAATGTCGGACATAAGATATGATGCATGGATGGCATGTTGTGTATGTGTTTGCCCGCATGAATAAGTATCGATGTATATACCCTAGATAATACTCTTGGCGGGAGTGCTTGTTTGATAACATGCTTATGCTTGATCTATTTTGCGGTGTTTGTGAGTTGATTACTCTAGAGAAGCATGTGGTAGATACTATGATATGTGTTATATGACAATACTTGAGTTGATTACTCTACCTTATAATGTGTGTGGTTTGGTGCCTTTGCTATACATGTGGTAGAAGTTATGTTGCATGGCCATGATTCGGCTTCTGCTTGTTCTATTGGTTGGGTGGGTATGTGAACATGTGATTCTTGCTATACCCTAGAAATAGAATGGACGGGAATGTGTGCATTCTAGTTCTATCTTGCTGAGTATGTAGTTGGTAACCTTTGCAATACTCGTGATAGATGTCAATGTTCCGGATTATTTGTGTTCTATCTTGCTGGGTATGTGGGTGTTTACTTTTGTGATACCAGTGTAGTATGTGAGTTAACGACTTTTGCTATACTCCTGATAGACTAACTCTGGGGTATGTGAGTTGGTGCTCTTGCAATACCTGGTTTAAAAATCCCGACATGGACTTATGTTAAACCAGTAGGCGTAGTGGTATCACCATTGGCCCGGTGCTCACTACGGAGTGCGAGGCTCAGGGTTGCACCTCTGGAGGGCAGAGCAACTGAGTAGCTCCCATGGGACGCTGTGGGATCGCCCTTGTTGGAGGTTGTGGAGCCTTTGAAGTGCGCGCTAGAGGGGTATAGAGGCCATGACCTTGGTATTGGGTTGCAGACCAGATTTGGGATTCCGGGGTGTGTAAATGGAAGTACTAACAAACTTGTGATATTTAGTAAACTGTTATGTCCAATTTTATATTCTGGGATTCCTTGATGTAATGTGTTAATACTTGGAACCAATGAATGAAAGTTGAGTTTTGAGTTGCTTACCATGTTTTGTGCTTATTGGTGCTTATTTGCATACATGGTGATTTTGAAGCCCAATTCTTGTTTTAAAATTTTTGGCATGTGTATTTCCCCAACATGGTGATTGTGATTTGTTGCAACTCTTGGAATGGGCAATTTAGTAGAAATTGACCCTACGAGTTATGTTTTCAAAATGGTGATGTTGGCTCTAAAATGAGTTATATAAGTCCAAATTTCATTTTGAAAGTTTGTGCATGTGTGTCTGGATTAGACACTGGTGCATGCTTGGTTTAAACTTGATTTGGTTTGAAATTACAGATTTCGAGGCATTTGCGAAATCATTTCTGCAAATCTACTTTTGAGTTTTCTGTAACTTTCAATCGACCTATAATTGCTGTTCGTGTGTGCCGAATTTGGTGTTCGTGTGTAATTTTCTTACAGATGAACTATCGGTCGACCGATAGTGGCTGTTGTGATGAAGTTTTCCAAAAATGCGCATTTGGTTTCGCTTTTCTTGTTTCATCGATTAAAATACTCTTATTTAAGAGTTTTGACACTTACAAATCTTTTCGGAAAAATACAGGTCGTAGGCCGGTTTTTGGTATAAAAGGTTTCAAAAAGTATCGTTTTAATTCGGTTTTGGATTCAGACCTTAGATTGTCTTGAATTTTTGGACATCAATGGGGAAAAAATGATGTGTTAGAAACTTTGGCAAGCTAAGATGGGTCGTGTGGTGAGAACCGTCTTCCTCGCGGAATGGAGTGTCTTCACCGTATTTATGAGTTTGAAGTTGCACGTTTAATCAACTTTAAAGAGCTTTACGTATGCGGGTCGGCTTGGGTTCGGTACCCGTGACGACCCGGTTGCCGGGCCGTCCACACTGACGTCCGATGGTGGCCGCTGCCGATTGCACCTGATTGGTACATTGTTATTTTAAAATAAAAAAGAAAATTATAAAATTAATTCAAAATCTATTATAATTTTTCGGCACGTGCCGTACCGAACTAACCAGAACAACAGTGCCCCAGGCACTGGCCTGGTGCGACGGCACCGAAAACCAGCTACTAGTAAGGAACAGCTATTCCTTACTTAATAGCCTACTAATGCAGAAGTAATTCTCCTTGCAGATTCTGGATTTCATCCTTTTGATGGTCGCTGGTTACACTTTGAAAGCTTGGGCCTGTGCTCCGTTCTTGGGCTCGGCTGCTCCCTGGAATGCTGCTTCTGGAATATTTTCTTGCTGCAGCAAGGAATTTGCTGCTGCTTCTGTTTCTAGTTCCTGCTGGCCTAGCCGCTCCCCGCAGATCAAAGAATTGGGGATCTAAATTGGGATTCCATAAAGGGCTGTGAGTGTCAGTGGGCTGACACAGTTGTCAACAGTTGGCTGCATCATACAAGCAAATACTGGAGGAGAACTTTTGTTCAATGTCCCCTATGAATTCTGATGCTGCACCAATAGATTCAAAGAGTTGGTTGCCATGGAGATAAGAACTAAATAATAGGCTAAATGAATTGCTGAGGTGGTATTGGGTGTTCTTCACATTTTGTTGTAGGTGATGTTATTGTGGAAGTACTCGCTAAGCTACGAGATGCTTTTTTTTTGTATTTTTTAAAAAATATCTTAACATCTTAATTGAGATTGGAGATCAATCTTTTACCTGTACTGATTGGAACAAAAGCAGGATTGGGAGGGGCGAGCGAAGAGTTTCGGCAAGATTCGGAGGAACGAGCAAATGAGTGATTGAGACAAAACTAGGGTGAGACGCAACTTAATTTTTTTTAAAAAAAAAGCAAGGCCGTGAGGATCGAACTTGCGACCTCGCAACTCAAGACGCGCCTGAAGTGCCGCTATGACAAACTTGTAAATTAAACATTAATTTATGATGCAACATAATTATATAGTAATCTAATTATATATATATATATGTGTGTGTGTGTGTGTGTGTGTGTTCCTAAAATCAGGGTAGTCAATTGGCTACCCTGATTACAAATAGCCTACTAATACAGAAGTATCTCTCTTGCAGGATCTTGGATTTCATCCTTTTGATGCATTGCTGGTACACTTTCAAAGCTGGGCCTGTGCTCCTTCTTGGGCTCTGCTGCTCCTGGAATGCTTCTTCTGGATATTTTCTTGCTGCTGCAGGAATTGCTGCTGCTTCTGTTCTAGTTCCTGCTGGCCTAGCCGCTCCCTGCATATCAAAGAGTTAGAGATCTAAATTGGGATTCCATAAAGGGCTGTGAGTGTCAGTAGGGTGACACAGTTGTCAACTAGCTGGCTGCATCATACAAGCAAATCTTGGAGGAGACTTTTGCTCAATGTCCCCTATGAATTCTGATGCTACACCAATTGATTCAAAGAGTTGGTGGCCATGGGGATAAGAACTAAATAATAGGCTAAATGAATTGCTGAGGTGGTATTGGGTGTTCTTCACATTTTCTGATTATAGAAGACAGTTATATGCATGTCTTGAATTATGTTATAGTTCATTTTGAAAGTAACTCTGCAGAACTGAACTCATGTACTTTCAATTATCAGACCTTCACAGTTTTTAATTCTCTTTGATCGATGAAATGTCAGCCAGTTAAACTGGATAAAGTGCATAGAAAGCTGATTGCATTTTTGTATGTCTTGCAGAAGCATGGAAGACTCTTGGTTAGGTCCTTGGCGGTGCTTGCTGCTGGGTGACTGGTCAGAGAATAGGCATTTTGATACTGCAGTTAGAAAGTTGACCAATGTGCTTAGTTCTCAATTTGAACTTGAACCAAATGAAAATCTTCTATGTGCAATTCTTGGGGTAGCCAAGGATGCCAAGGATGAGGCTGATGCAAAAGCTTGCATTTCTCAACTGCTTTTGCACAAGGGTTACTTTGCTTGGTTGGGGGGTCATGCTGTGAGGAGGAAAGGCTCGTGAACTTCACTAATTGAAAACATGGTGAATCTGTTCTTCAAGTTAACTCACGAAGTCATAGAAGATGAAACCAATGGTCTCACAAGAGCTATGGAAGGGAACCGATTATTCTTGTACTAGATTCAGATATACAGGTACGAAACTCGAATCGAGATTTGCAAGTATTCTACGTAATTATGTTGTTTTAGCTGACAACTCGGTCTCTGTTTCACAGAATCTATGCTGAAGTGATATTGTATCTTACTAAAATTGTATTGAACTACTTTAGTAATTCACACTTGACTTACCTTTTATATTATTCGTAATGGAAAAATGTAGGAATATTAGACAAGCATAAATGTGCAGAAGTGCAGTGATAGGATAAGGTATTTGTCCATCTTATATGCCCTTCTTCTGCAGTGATAGGATAAGGTATTTGTCCATCTTATATGCCCTTTATTATGGATTTTAGTTGGCAAACTTATTAACTATGTTGTATAAGTACGCTATTTGCATTCTGTGGTAACAACTGAGAAGTGAATTTCCTCAATTGACAGTATCGACTATATAGACCATTATGGTCGAATCTAACATTCTCCAAGAGCTGCATTTTTACTGCTGCTGCTTCATTGTGCTACTAATTTTCTTTCAATATATGGAGATTTTGTATTTATCGTGATATGTGCTAGCTTTCCTTGCTAGATACCATCGTTAGTTAGGGATGCATGATACTTGTAATTTAGTTCTTGATTATCCTTAATTTCTGTTTTATACAGATGCTTCCTTGGGAGAGTTTACCAGTTTTGAGGAGGCAAGAGGCTTATCACATGCCTTCTATTAGCAGCATCTTTTCTATGAGCAATAGAAAATCTAATAAGCAGGTGGAAGTATTTGATGCTCCATTTCGTTGATTGACTTGCTGAACACTTAATACTGATTTTGCCATTGTACAAGTAGAAATTGGGCATTGGTTTAGAACACAAAATTGGGAGGTCAGTGGTAATAATTTAGGAGAAATTTCATTTACGTTGTGAAATTGACAAGCCTATAATTTTTTTTTTTTTTTTGCGTAGCTAAAATGCCCTGTGGGTAGCACTAAAATTATTAAAGTTTGTTTTAAGATTTTGGCATGGTCTATATGGTTATGGTAGATCACATCACTAAGGACTTCAATTTTCATGATCTTTTATGATTGTGTTGAAAGCCTCATAGTAGTGCAAGAATAGTGATATTTATGTGATGACTTTATTTTCTGAAGATTACATGATAGTTGTAGGTTTAGGTGAATGTTCCTAATCGATGGCACTTGACATTTTTTGATTCTTAATTGCTACATCAGGATTCTCCCTGAACATAAAAATATCTAGTGATATAAGGAACTATAAATTTATGTATTATTTGTTAATTCTCGATTCTCATGTACATGAATTGTCAATTCTCAGAAGGACCTTAAAACATGCCGTTTCTCTTAAGCTCGGTGGTCAAGCTGAACTGATTAAAGTTTCATATTCAGTTTTTAGGTTGATTAGTGCCTTTCATTAAGTCAACACATGAAATTTGTTTCCTTTTAGCTATGGATCAAGGTTTTAGGTGTTGGTGCCGGCGGTGGTCAAAGTTTTAGGTATTGGTGCTAGCAACCGCCGACGCCTGTCGTAACAACCTGGAATCGGCTGAGCCGACCAACGTAAAGAAAGGAAAAGGCGCAGCACATACCTTCGTTGATGAGCTCCCTACCACTGTACATCGCACGCTGTAGCCACCCTCTATGAACCGTCCTGTGCATTCTCTCTCTCATTTTCTCTGTTTAATTGTCAATCTGTCTTGCATAAAGAATGCAGGAAAGACGAAAGGTCACGCAGGTCATGCCGTGTCACCCGAAGGTCAAACTGTGTGAACTAATAAATTCCTAAGATAAAACTTTTAATGGCCATATTTGTTTTAAAAAAAATCTATTAATTTTGGGCCTTCTCCAAATTATTCGCTAATTTATTTTAATTCCCTACTTGAAATATTAAAATAATTATTATTAATTATGACACCTGTCCTAAGGACTTTCAAATTTCAGATCTTAATGATTGGTGCGAACTTCTTGTAGTAGCGAAAGAATAATGATATTTATGTGATGACTTATAGTTTCTGCACATTACTTGATGTGCCCGCTTAGGTTAATATAAGCCTACTAAATAAGGAGCAAATTTGAAAGTTCAATGATCATTTCATCTCGTACCGTCCTAGCTACTGATGTTATTATGTTTGAGGGTTTTTGCTTTAATAGAAGCATGGGTGTTAGTGGAAAGCTACTTGATAATTTATAGTAGTTCTTAACGAAATGGATAATTATTTATTGTGTTTTCCTTTGGTTAAATCTTCTGGTATATGCGGGTGCCCTCGTTCATGCTATTCACATTAAGGATAGCAATTCATTGAAGTTTTGTAACATTGAAATTTTGTAGTAAATCTTTGACAAGTTCATAACTTTAGTACATGTTTAGTAACATACTAATCACTAAGTTCTATGCTTATTAGATGGCCTCTTAGATGCTGTACTCGGGAGAAGTGAAATAAAATGGAAACAAAGTGAACTTTAATAATAATTATTAATAATCATCATTGAGTGATAATAAGCGTTACTTTTTATCTACTTTCTAGGTTTTTATGAGAAAGTGAACAATGTGAAAATTATATAAAGAATATAAAATGTAAGTCCGCTGACGATACTACCTTTTTCTCCTCAGGTCTTTGCGAAGTCCGCTGACGATCATAGAGCGAGCTTCGGGGTGCTGAGGATTGTAGTGGGATCAAAATGTAAAAATTTAATCCTTTCTGCTTTATTGTAATTAACTTAGATTAATGTATTAGTGTGAATTGAAAGTACTAGCTCATAACATCTGTTTTATTGTTTAAAAAAAATTCTTCCGGCCCCCGGTCCTGGAGCGCCACATTTTTTCGTTATGTGCTGGGCGCAAACAATGAAACAATTTTTTTTTGGCCGTAAAGAGTTGTACCATCAGCCATTCACGGGCGTGGTTTTTTTTTTTTTTTTTTTTGGGAGATTAACCCTAAAATATGTAATATGTGATTTGTGAATATGCTTAGTTTTTAGCATGAAGGCAGCTTGGGCATCATGATCTAACAAACAGCTGTTTTTAAAAAAAATAATTAAAAAAAAATAAAAATAAAAATAAAACGTTTCAAAGAAAAAATCAATCAAAACGCAATACTCTCAATGCATCCATTCTCAACTTGTACCCATACCTGCCACATGTTCTTACAGGAGCCACTTAGGAAGCTTGACACTTGAAAAACTGCTTTAGCTTCCGCTGGGATTAAGTGGACGATACTGCTATTTATCCAAGGCGACTTGGTCATTGGGAATACGTACGATAACGAAAATAATTACAACTTCTTTATCATAGTGAACGCCATAACCAGCATAATCGGGAAAAAAAGAAAAGACAATTACGCTGCTTCATCATAGTCGGAACACCGGAGATGCTCCAAAATCTTTATGAGCTGATTACGTGACGAACAAAAATCAGCATGCTGTTGCTGCAACCAAGAATTGAGTAAGCTTGGCAAAACCGGTCTATATCCCTGTCTAGCAAACACGTCCCATAGGCTCATAATGACAGCAGAGATCCACCAACTTAGAAGGAGATAGGCGCACGCTGAGGGGCATAGCATCCTTTGAATGCAAGCGATCGACTGTTGCAGCCCGTTAGGAGTGTAGCTACACATTTGTCTAGCTTTGGGATTGTAATTGTGGGTATATTTTCATTCCTGCACATTAAACAATTATCAGCGAGGTTTAGCAACTGAAGATCTGTACATCCAATCAACAAAAACTCATTTTATAAGCTCATATACCGCTTCCATGGTCAAAATATAGAAATGAATCATGGTTTCGCAAAGCTATGAACACGGATGGCAATAATTTAATAACGGCAATTCGGAAAAATGCAAAATAGAGCTTAGAACAGCTTTAAAAAAAAATGTCATTTTGAAACACTAAGGACCTGTTACTTGGAGAGCAAAAATAAAAATGAAGAAAAAGTGGAAAAGTAAGCAAGTGTAATTGTCACTTTTCTTGTTTATTAAACTTAAGCTGAAATCCATTCAATTTTCTATTAGATAATTATTCATATTTTCTTAATGATGCTCAAGTTTTCTTTTTAACTTTGTGAACAACTCAAGTTAATGGCATACCTCAAGCCTTTCTTATGATCTGCCAGCTAAGGAAACATCTGCTGCATGAACAGGTCAAATAAACCAAAATCAAATAGTATGGAACTTGAAGGCTCCCTCTTACTGTACTAACAGATCAAATTCCATTATGAACTACTCAAACAAAATGCATACTCAACCATTTACGGCATGATAATAATTCCCCAAAGTGCAAGAAAGCTCATCTGGTGCGCCATATCATTTGCATTATATGCCAAGGAATTCACCATCACTCATTATACCAACTTAGAAGATTTACGGTGCAAATTTTATGGAATCCAAGTTTAACTAAGTTATCAACATATGGATAATTTGAGACAGAAGTATCAAGATATTTCCTATGTTCACTTCCTTGTAGCATAATTCCGGCACATTACTTCTTATCCAAGTTTTTCTTGCCGAGCCGAATCAAGTTTTGGTAAACTTAGATTCCCGATGGTGACGCGGCGATATACATTTATTTATTATTTTTTAAATAAAAATAAAAAATTAATTTAAAATTTAAAATATAAAATTTTTTGGCACGTGCCGTGCCAGCAACTGCCGGAACAGGCACATGCCGCCCAAAACAAGGCATCCCGACCGGCAACAAAAACCATGTTCTTATCGCATGCTTTTTTTAAAAAAAAAAGTCCTTAGGGCCCTCTTAAAAGGATAGCTTAGTCCTTCCATCGATAGTTCTGCTTGTCACCTGGGTGCTAATGTAGCCCCCCATACTAGCCTATCATATTCCATATATTGCATAGAAAGGTAGCTTTGTAATTACTCCAACCGCATTAGTTATTAATGTTCAGTAATCTATCTAAAGATCATGAGAGTAAGCGAACTACACATGACCATCCGTTAATGTGATATGACAAAGAGATAGATTCCTTAGGCACATATGGACCAGCTGAGGTTAGGATAGGGCTACATCACTGCAGCCCATCTAAGATGAAATGGATCATCCAACAAATATTTCAGTCAAAAGACTTTGTTGAAAGGTTAAAAAAAGCAGCCAATATGGTTCCCATTACCCAAAGCATGAAATGATTAAATATGGCATAAGACAACTTTGACTTGATAGATGACATGGATTCCCGACAACAAATTAGTAGTAGTCTCATGAGTTTGTGAGGCTAACTTTCCTGTAAATTATTCGATAATATCGGACTTGTTGATAATTGAAGGATAGAAGGAGTGCAGACCTGTTACCTTACGATCATTAACCAGTCTCATTCGCAAGAGACAAATTGCTGGTGTAAATAAGTACCAATAGTAGCTTGATGAAAAAATGAGGCCCAATGACAAAATGAGAGTGGCTTCGTAGTGTCGAAAGGTAAGGGCCAAAGTCTCCCTAGGTGGATAACATCATAGCAGTAGCAAGAAGCTTAGAGACCTACATATAAGTAAGTAAAATAAAACAAGGTTAAATTATATGATTTAGTGAAGTACAGAATCTCTGAATGTGAAAATTATATCAAATAACTAGTAATAAAACAGCAACATATCTCGAACCTTGATGAAAAGTAAAGGCAGCACTCTGGCGAGAATGAAGGCCTTCGATAACCAAGATACAACATCAAACATAGTGGCATTGGAGAGTGAATGGCATGCATTCCTGATGAAAATTAATGTTAGTGCTTCGACTAAATAATTATACCTATGAAGCAGATGAGATAAATATTTAATGAAAATATTTCATTCAGTACTACCTGCTGTTGTCCTGCAAGCAAGTTCTTCAAGGAAAACCAAACTAGATGGTAAAGAACAACACGTTCAAAGCAGAACGTGTCACCATATTTCTCCACAGTGATAAAATTGATAAAAGAGGAAGTAGGAAATGTAGTTTCATCGAACGGTTTTGTGTTAAACAAAAAGACACACTGCCTGAAAACATTATGTAGTTCTTGCAAACAAAAATTCTCACGAGCACCTAAGCATCTAGCTGAACGAGACTGTCAGCTGAACAAGAAACATTACGTAGTTCATGCAAACAAGATGCATGTTTAGTAACAAGCAAAATAACCGAACCTTTTGCCATCCTGCTTAAGGGTCGATTCAGCAGCATAACTGTTGCCATATGCATCTTCCATACTTTTAGGATAACAAGATCCTCCAATGGAACGAGCTCTCCTACATTTAAAAGGAGCACCTGCAGACTTAGCATTACTGCTATACGTCTTTCATACTTTCAACATGAGATTCTCGGTGGAATTAGTTATCCTAGCCTTAGCTGGAGCATACGCATTTAATTTCTTCGACATTCACTTTCTTAGGCAAGTAGTGTGACGGCCCGTGTCCCGGGACCGCCTCCTTCGCAATCCGCGCAATCCACGCCAACACACACACACACATGCGGAAGCTTTTAAATTATACCGTGCTATGGTTTATGCAGAATTCATTTGCATTAATCACATAGTATTTCAAACTCCTTTAAAAAGGACTCCGAGAACCCCGAGCCCGAGTCTAGAACTACCGGGCACGTGTCGAGCATCCGCGAGGGAGGCGGTTCTCTCCACATTAACCCTTCATAGCTTGCTAGTGATACAAACGCATTAATCTCCCTCATTGATACCATAAGCATCCAAAAGTAATTCTAAGGTTCTATAACTCTTCTCGGCATAAAACCATTTTCGATATAAGAACACGTGAAAATAATATTTTTCTTTAACTTTGGGAATTGTCACATACCTTAAATATGTCCCAACAAACCTCCCAAAAGCTTAAAAACCAAAATAATTATCATTTAAATCGATTTTCAAAAATTCAATTCCAGAGCTAATTTTCGGTCGACCGGATCTTACACTTTCGGTTCGACCGATAGTCGACCGAAAAACCATGCAACACAGGTTTTTACGTACGAACTTTACGGCCCGAACACATAAAATTCATAAACACGTCGACTGATACACATTTCGGTCGACCGAAATGTCAGTAATCAGCAAAAACAGATTTCAGAAATGATTTTACTCAAACACCCAAAATCCACATTTCTCAACCAAAATGAAAACTATACATGCATACACCTGCATCATACATAAATACACATGCTCAAAGCTCTCAAACCGGATTTTTTGAACTCCAAATCCTAACTTAAGCAAACGAAGATGTATTTATACCAAGAATACTTAAAAGTATTTACATAAGGGTTCAAATTCCACATTGACCCTTATAACAAAAAACTGAAACATGTATAACACCCTATACATGGCTCTAAACATGCTCAAACATACACATGTGTGTTAGTACTTTCTTTCTACACTTTTACACAATTAACCACCTATACGACTAGGTATACAAAAATATGGATTTTCTAAGTGTTTATAACCAACACTTAACCCCAAAAGCTATACCTCAAAGGTACTATAGCTAAGAGTCCCCTCTATCTCACTCTAGCCGCCTAAGCACCTTCGGCCGATGTCTTACCGCGACTACCTGAATCTGAAAAGAGAGGAAAAAGAGAGCGTGAGTCAACCGACTCAGTGAAAGGCGCCGTTGCATTTCCAAGTCCAAATGCTCCACGGGCACAACATCTCAACAAGAGACCACATATATAAATATATATAACCATATATATATATGTAAACGTGTATAAATACATAAAACCCTTCAACACAAAACATATAGAGACATAAGCTAAAATGCGCATACAAGCTACCATGTCAATATGTCAATTCCGCCCCCAACCCAAAATCAATTATGCTATTGATATCCATGGATTATGTTATGGTGAAATCACTAACCCAAAGCATTTAGTCCTACTAACTGTGATGTTGTTGCATGTCGTTGGGTGTTCACTGTGAAGTATCTGCCTGATGGATCTATTGATCGGTACAAGGCTCGTCTAGTTGCAAAAGGGTTTACTCAGACATATGGCGTAGACTACTTCGAGACATTCTCACCAGTTGCCCGACTGAATTCCATTCGGGTTTTATTCTCTGTGGCAGTAAATAATGATTGGCCGATGTACCAGCTTGATGTGAAGAACGCCTTCCTTTATGGTGATCTTTCCGAAATAGTTTACATGGAGCAACCACCAGGGTTTGTTGCTCAGGGGGAGAATAGAGTCTGCAAACTCAGAAAGGCAATTTATGGCCTCAAACAAAGTCCACGTGCCTGGTTTGAAAAGTTTAGCCAAGTTGTTACTACTATTGGATTCTATAGGAGCCATGCAGATCACTCTGTTTTATTCGTTGACGCCATCTGGTAATTGTTATTTGAATTGTGTTATGTTTGATGATATCCTTCTCTCTGGAAGTGATAGAGCTGGTATTGAAGAAACTAAACATTATCTGAGGCGATTTTCGTAACCAAGTTTAACCGGTCGCGTGCCGTTGTCGAGTTTCGGTAAATTGATCTCGAACGTGCCGACCGTGCCGATAATAAATATTATTTTATATTTATAATTTATTAAAATATTAAAAAAACACAAAAATAAATAAAAATAAAAAGAAACAAAATAAAAAAAAAATTAAAATATAAAAGGAATTATAATATAATTTAAACACATTTATAAATTATAAAAAAAAATTCAAAGAAAAAAAAAAAGAAAATAGTCCGCGTGCGTGCGCGGACCAAAATCAGGTCCGCGCACGCGCGCGGACAAACCAGGTCCGCGCGGACCCTAATCAGGTCCGTGCGGACTCTGAATTAAGGTCACGCAGCTGCGCGCGTGAACACACTGTTCATCGTCTTCCTCAGCGAAGACGATGAACAGTGTTAAAAAAAAAAAAGAAGAAAAGCTGTAAGCCGTCGGCTCGGCACCGTCCCGGTGCAAGCGCCGGCGGCTTCCGGCAAGTTCGGGCGGCAACGGAGCCGTGCCGCCCGAACTCCGAACCTTGGTTTCGTAACTAAACACATGGGGAACCGCCTCGTTATTTTCTTGGTATAGAAGTTGCTAGAAGCAAACATGGTATTGCATTATCTCAAGAAAGTACGCACTAGACCTCCTCAAAGAAATCGGTCTTTTGGGGATCCAAAGCAGTTGATACACCAAGGAACAAAATCCAATTGGTGGTTAAGATAGTGAGGCGTTTGAGGACAAAACTAAATACAAACGTCTAGATGGTAAGCTCTTCTATTTGACAGTAACTAGGACCTGACATTTCTTTTGCTGTGGGTATGATCAGCCAGTTTATGGAAAAAACCTAAACAATGCCACTGGGAGGCTACTTTAAGGGTTCTAAAGTATATCAAAGGAGGTCCAGGAAAAGGCCGTCTATATAGTCATCATGGACACTTAGACATTGAGGCTTACTCGAATGCTGACTATACTTGTTCTAAAATAAATCATAAGTCTACATTTGGTTATTGTGCTTATGTTGGTGGCAATCTTGTTACATGGCGAAGTAAAAAGCAAAAGGTAGTTGCTAGATCTAGTGCTGAAGCTGAATATAGAGCTATGCTCAAACTGCTTGTGAGATGATGTTGGCTAAATCTCTCAATGACTGATTTTGGTGTTACTATCAGAAACCTATGACGATGCATTGTGACAATCAATGCCATAATTCCAATTGCAAGCAATCCCGGTTTATCATGAGGAAAAGCTTGAAGTAATTGTCATTTTGTGCGTGAAACTGTTTTGAGCAAGAAAATTTGTACTTTCTACACTCGCTCAGAGAATCAAACAGCTGATATGTTCACTAAGCCTCTTAGTAGTAGGTGTTTCGTGCATTTATGTAACAAGCTGGGCATGGTAGACATATATGCTCCAGCTTGAGGGGGAGTGTTAGATTTCCTAGTTACCAAAATAATAGTTACCAAATAATAGGATTCTATTCTAGTTAGATTTCCTATTATATAGTTTCCTTATAGTTAGATTTCTTGCTATTTCATGTACTTTCCTTTCTTGATCTCTTCCCTTGGTCTATAAAAGAGGAAGAGATCTATCAATGAGAATATTTAGAAATTCCTTTCTACTCTTTGTAACAAAGAATACAATAAAAAGAATATAATAGTAAATCATACTAAGGTCTTACTTGTTCCCAACATCCAACAGTAACCATTTGCATCCCGTGTTATAGCGCTTTGAAATTAGAAACTTTGAGCTCTTGAAAATCTATCAAGTCACCTGTAATGGCAGTTTGCTGAAATTAAAATTCGTCAGCAGTAAGAAGTGAATAATCCTAACAGCAAAATTTCTCTCATTAATCACTTGTAGTAAAGGCATGAAATACAACCTGCGACTTCCATCTAAATACAACAGAGACTCTAAAAACTGCCAACATTGATTGAAGAAATGATCTTCGGCAATTATGCATCCTACAATTGTAGCTTTTAGGTATCTTAGCAGTCCTATGATTTACAAGGAAAATTAAACAATTAAAAACTTCTGAACGTACTATTTTCGAAAAAAAATATTAAAAAAAAAGCAAAACTTTCCCCGCCTCATAACTCCCTCATAAGAAACTCCATAACGTAGAAAAAATCAGCCACACATAA
This sequence comes from Xerophyta viscosa, assembly GCA_002076135.1. Taxonomy (NCBI): domain Eukaryota; kingdom Viridiplantae; phylum Streptophyta; class Magnoliopsida; order Pandanales; family Velloziaceae; genus Xerophyta; species Xerophyta viscosa. Next base: position 90,620 of record MJHO01000230.1, on the reverse strand, counting down.
ATAATAAGGGAACTTACCTTAATGCAGTAGAAACGCTTCAGATACTCTTTCAATATTTCCTCATACAGCTTACACTGGCTATATGATTTCCTAATTTTTGAGCTAGCATATTCGTCAGCTGCATCTGCCCATTTTTAGTAAAAGCCTTGCAAAACGAATTCCAGGGCATCAAGTATGACATAAAAAAAGCAGTTCCATGAGTAAAGACTACAACAACCCAAGGCATGGTAGAATTCATGATGATAGCTTTAATAACTGGAACCTCAGGATGCAACACGCAGTTTAATACGAAGAGGGGGTGATCCCGAAAGAGATTGCAGGATGTGATAATTTTCTGTACCTGTAACAACCCCAGTACTTAAACTACAAACCTGCAGCATAAAGTACAAGAATAGAGGCAACTGTCGGAGTAACCTGCACATATTTAGGAGAAATTAACGCCAATGCAAGATAGTACAATCTAGATACTAGGAAAGGTTTAACTTCCAAGTACCAGGAACTTGCAGAGGCAAATTGTAGTGTAAAACTAAAATTTATGAACATTTGAAACTAGAGCCACTGCTTGTAATTTCAGTCAAATCTGCCTCTGGTTTCAGGTGTAAACTGCAGTATCATTTAGTATAATTAAAAACTTCAAACTGCAATTTCCATCTACAGTTAACTAGCACCTTCAACTTACCCTTGTTCATATATAGTGGTGTATAACAACTATTCTAAAATATACCTAGAGGAACAGTAATCTTGTTCTATATAATAGTTCAGTTGCATAATTAGAGATATCTACGTTGGCATTTAAAAAGACATCAGCACTGTATGATAAAAACTCCAGCAATTCGTAGAACAACCATACCACCTGCCACAAAGAATGGAAGATGAGATATTACATAATTGCACCATCTATGCTATAACAATAAAACCTAAACATATTTCGAAGAGCAGTAAATTACTGTTGTAAATGTATAAGTTGGGCAGCAAAAGAATACTCGCTTCCATCTCTCTCAAACGATTAAATGTGGCAAGTCCCATTTGTCTCACCAATCAGCAAAAAACAAAACTTATGTTCAGAGTATCTGCTAGGGAATAAATCTAGGATGGCTATGCATTAGGTTACAGTACCCTCGCTATAGCAGTACATGCATTAGTTAGCACAAAAAATCAAAAAATACCCATTATTCTCATCACTTAGCCGTAGGCAAGTATAAGCCACCTTCTCCTGTAGCAAAGTCAGATTTCTTTTTTTCTTTCTATTAAACTTTGATTCTAACTTTTCCCTATGTTTCAATGAACTATAGCAAGTTACAGTGAACAAAACATACTAAACTCCCATATGTTTCTTACAAAGGTTGAATTGCACGTCACATTTAAAAAAAAGATTACCAGATACATTTTATAGCAATTCAATGTAGCTTCGGCCAACTATGTACTGAAGCCAGGTCTTAAATGCTAGCCTAGTAAAATGCTTCTAGTTACATCAGAATAAAAAACACCCAGCTCTTATATATATTACAAACTATTTGGTTGTGCGAGTAAATTCTCTACGCACAAGATAGATTTCAGGTTAAAGATGCTAGTAGTGATTATTTATAACTGGACTCAGCCTTAGTTATGTTGCTATTATGGCTTGAATTGGTTTGTAGAACTCAAACAGACTGTTATCTACTGATGTTGTCCCTTCCTCCAGAAGAAGAGGACAGATTCCTTGCAAGAATTCCATCAATGTCTTCAGCACACACAGTGTGTGTGTGTGTGTGTGTTCTACAAAATGATTATCACTATATTAGAAATATGTAACTATGGTTGGTATCCAATTAGAAGATAGGGAAAAAAGATATATCACTCATGAAACACCATAGACAAGAATTCTTTTTATGGAATATCCAACTTTTTATGCGTTAAAGTCTTTTTTGCTAGAAGAGATTTCGAACAAAAGGACAAAATCTCACTCATGAATTGAGCATCACGGTTCAAATGTTGCTAGTTACGGTCGTAATTCAAAAGGGAACAAATTGGAATGTATAATGAAACTAATAGACTTATCAAAGTTATGTTAGCATGACATGGCAATCCAAAAATAAGGATACAATAAAAAGTATATAATATTAAATCATAATAAGGTCTTACTTGTTCCCAACATCCAACATTAAACATTTGCACCCCGTGTTATAGCGCTTTGAAATTAGAAACTTGAGCTCTTGAAAGTCTATCAAGTCACCTGTAATGGCAGTTTGCTGAAATTAAAATTCATCAGCAGTAAGAAGTGAATAATCCTAACAGCAAAATTTCTCTCATTAATCACTTGTAGTTTAAAGGCATTGAATACTGTTAGATTTCCTAGTTACCAAAATAATAGTTACCAAATAAATAGGATTCTATTCTTGTTAGATTTCCTATTATATAGTTTCCTTATGAATTTTTTTTTAAAAAACTATTTTTAGTTAAAATTATGAAAATAAAATCAAATATAAATATTTATAAAAATAAAACCCTGCCGCCAATTAAACTGGCGGCAGCGTCCATGTCAGCGCCACCTGGCGTGTTGGTGGCGTGGCGAAGTTATTACGGCCTGTTTAACTGGCGATAGTATCTAACGCCAGTTAAACTGGCGATAGATTGTATAAAAGAGGAAGAGATCTATCAATGAGAATACACAGAAATTCCTTACTACACTTTCTAACAAATACAACCTGCGACTTCCAACTAAATACAACAGAGACTCTAAAAACTGCCAACATTGATTGAAGAAATGATCTTCGGCAATTATGCATCCTACAATTGTAGCTTTTAGGTATCTTAGCAGTCCTATGGTTTACAAGAAAAATTAAACAATTAAAAATTTCTGAATGTACTATCCAGTTTCAAAAAAAAATATTAAAAAAGAAAGCACAACTTCCACCTCATACTCCTCATAGAAACCATAACGTAGAAAAAATTAGCCCACACATAACATAATAAGGGACTTACCTTAATGCAGTAAGAAAAGCTTCAGATACTCTTTCTAATATTTCCTCAATACAGCTTACACTGGCTATATGATTTCTAACTTTTTGAGCAAGCATATTCGTCCAAGCTGCGTCTGCCCATTTTAGTAAAAGCTTGCAAAAAAATTCCAGGGCATCCAAGTATGACATAAAAAAAAGCAGTTCCATGAGTAAGACTACAACAACCAGGCATGGTAGATTCATGATCGATAGCTTATAACTGGAACCCTCAGGATGCAACACGCCAGTTAATACGAAGAGTGATCCAGAAAGAGATTGCAGGATGTGATAATTTTCTGTACCTGTAACAACCCCAGTACTTAAACTACAAACCTGCAGCATAAAGTACAAGAACAGAGGCAACTGTCGGAGTAACCTGCACATATTTAGGAGAAATTAACGCTAATGCAAGAATACAATCTAGATACTAGGAAAGGTTTAACTTCCAAGTACCAGCAACTTGCAGAGGCAAATTGTAGTGTAAAACTAAAATTTATGTACATTTGAAACTAGTGTTCACTGCTTGTAATTTCAGTCAAATCTGCCTCGTAAACCGCAGTATCATTTAGTATAATTAAAAATCTAGAATACAATCTAGATACTAGGAAAGGTTTAACTTCCAAGTACCAGCAACTTGCAGAGGCAAATTGTAGTGTAAAACTAAAATTTATGTGCATTTGAAACTAGTGTTCACTGCTTGTAATTTCGGTCAAATCTGCCTCTGGTTTCATGCGTAAACCGCAGTATCATTTGTATAATTAAAAACTTCAAACTGCAATTTCCATCTACAGTTAACTAGCACTTTCAACTTACACCTGTTCATTTATTATATTATATTAAGGTGTATAACAACTTTTCCAAAATATACCTGAAGGAACAGTAATCATGTTCTACATAATAGTTCAGAAGCATAAATAGAGATATCTACACATTGGCATTTAGAAAGATATCAGCACTGTAGATTAAAACTCCAGCAATTCGTAGAACCAACCACACCACCTGCCACAAAGAATGGAAGCTGAGATACTACATAATTGCACCATCTATGCTATAACAATAAAACCAACGTATTTTGAAGAGCAGTAAATTACGGTTATATTGGTATAAATGTATAAGTTGGGCAACAAAAGAATACTCACTCCAATCTCTCTCAAACGATTAAATGTAGCAAGTCCCATTTGTCTCACCAATCCCAAAAAGCAAAAGTAGTTTAGTTGGTTCTTTTATGGAAGTGCTATGAAAACCACCATTCGAAAAGTATACAAATTCAAAATGAGGAAGTACCTAATGCAAAAAAAAGTAGTTTAGCTGGTTCTTTTATGGAAGTAATGTGAAAACCATCATTCGAAAAGTTTACAAATTTAAAACAAGGAAGTACCTAATGCAGATCAGAAAGCAATCTCAAAAACCAATAGCCCAAACTGGATATATGTTCTCCTGTAGTCAACAGACTTTCAGCATCAGCACCATACACAGAGGATCATGTAAAACTGCTACTTGGATGAGAAAATGTCTAACTTTTACAAAAATATGTATTCAGTTCTTAAAGATAAATGTTGAACAAGTGTACAGACCTGTAAGGTACTTTCTAGATAGCTTCTGCAAATATTCCATGGAGTAAGAGAATGGGACTTTTGAACATCCTCAGTGACAATAGTAAAGTGACAAACTCTACTAGCTGCATTTCCAGCATCTCTAACATTTGAAGACTTTGACGAAAAGAAACAATGAAACTTTCTTCTCAAAATTGTTTCCCGCAACTGAAGAGCATAATTTGCATAGTCAATTGCCTGAAATTAGACATGGAAACCTCAATCAAAATTCAAAGCATTGTGTAGGACTCCAAGAACACGGAATTATATAACAAAAGTGATTATTTTTTTATGTAATTGCAGGTACAAGTAACTTGTTCATTATGAAAAAGTAATACAAACCTTTCCTATCAAACAAGACTTTCGATCCAACTATGGAAAGCCTATTGCCATAAGAATACTAGGAAATAGATTCTTACTTCTTGTCCGTATTATCAAGACCACTCTAACATACACAAATATTAAAAACTGAAGAAGCCTCTTGAATGAGGTACACATTATTCCAACACAAAAGATGTTCATACCATAAGAACACTCGTTCTTTCGCTATTTTACCAAATACTCCACAAATGGTTTACAAAGATTAGGTGCGCAGATCCACGGATAAACATCAAAAGAGAATAAACCATGATTTTTTTATTACACAGCAGCAATACGAGCCCCATTAAGCCAAACATCCACCTTAGCCGATCAACATAACACTATTTTCATTGGGAATCACAAGACAATCCAAACTGCTAAAACCAAAGCAGGGAGGATCAGTTGTACTGTAAACGGATAAGCACCAATAACTGAAAGGACAAGTTGAGCAGGAGTCCTACATTTGAAGCAACAAGTAGCATAAGAGCTCAGCACTATAAGAATCGAACTCAAACAACTGACTGATCTCCCATTTTTGGCTATATCAGTATACGGCCAACAACATTGCAGAAAATAGCAGCTCCAAAGACATACACTTGGTTGAAAAAGAGCTATCATAATGACATAAGCTAGTTGGTAGACTCCCAACTTTGCAAATGGTTGTTTGAAAGTCTTGAATGCCCTCGGCATCAAGGACTACCAAATAATTCAGATGAAGAACTCAACTCCTTGAAGCATTACGTCTGCTGAGAAGGGCAGTGACTTGGTTGGAAGTGATTCTAGGAGGAACTCCTTGAACACTTCAGCCCCTGTGATGTTATGGATTGTGCTAACCATTGTTGTAGTCAACCAGTATGTGTCATATTCAATTAATCATAAGCAGTGATAGGTAAAAATTCCATCTCTATGCCATATGTTCAAATAAACTTTTTAAAAAAAAAAAAAAATACTATAAAAAATTAAGAAACTAACAGAGTGTTTGGTTTGCGCATGATAGATTTCAGGTTGTCCGAGTAAATTTTCTTATATATATTAAAAACACTCAGCTCTTATATATATTACAAACTATTTGGTTGTGCGAGTACATTTTCTACGCACTAGATAGATTTTAGGTTAAAGATGCTAACAGTGATTATTTATAACTGGACTTAGCTTTAGTTATGTTGCTATTAGGGCTTGAATTGGTTCGTAGAACTAAAACAGACTGTTATCTACTGATGTTGTCCCTTCCTCCAGAAGAAGAGGACACTTATTGCTAATAAGAAGATAGACTCCCATCTAAATCAGTTCAGGTACAATTATGTCCAAAACAGCAAAAGCACTTCCATTAGAAAATTACTCATCTAAGATTCTAAAAATCAAAAGAGGATGTAGAACTTTGTAGAAAATAGCATCCAAAAAGAGCGCTACTACAGCAAGACTTATAGACCAAAGCAGGTAAACGTCAGTCAGATACAATGATATATGTATTCGAGAAGTAAATTTACTTCAAATTCTTATATCTATCTTTTGAATCAAGTGTTTAGGACTGATAAGTTACAATTGGACCTTTAGGACAATTGTTAATATAGCGATTAAGTAACATATGATAGGGATATAAATTTCTAACAGTCCGCAACTATAATACTTCCATCAAGCTTCATGATATCACGATCAAAATCAGGTTTAGGTGGCATCAAAAAATTTGACCTTATCACACATATTACCTCCTCCAAAAATAAGCAAATGGAATTAACAAAATATAAAGGATTAAGTATTCTAATATTTACAAAACTAGTTTTTTCGAGTGATTCATTATATCATTGAGATAGGGCCTTCTATTGCTATCCTTATCCACAAACATAGTTCAATGCCACGTACTCAGCCACACATTAAGCACATAACATCCTAAGGATGTCGTTCGTCCGCATGACATCATACAAGACCAGACTTCAAGGGTTCCCGTGCTGTTGGAGCATACAGTTTGTGTTTTATCTCTCTAAAATAATAGTGGAATAGAGCAAATACCAGCAAACGACCACCGGTAATTTCGCAGTACTTACATAAAAGAGACTAGGTCAACTCATAAGCAATAGCCTTAACATTGTTAGATCATATAAGGAACTTAAGCAACACATAGGTGTACCGAGAAAATCCAGCGAGATAAAGAAATGCCGAGTACCTTGCAGCCACGCATAATGGATACCAATGCAGTCACGAATATATCACGAGTAAGCAAGGTTCTTGTTTCCCGTTATGCGGGCCTTGAAGAGCATATTTTGGCGCAATCTGCAGATCACATGTCCAAGAACATTACCACCACTTAACATGCAGAAGTATCTTCAGTAAAACAAGCTTAGTCATAAGTCCAGTAAACATAAAGGGGATATAACATACCATGGCGAATTGAACTATTGAGGGGGAATGTAAGATCTCCATCAATGTTGTCTAGCAAAATCTGCGCACAAGACCACAGGCAAATGGGCATAGCTTCCTAGGCTAGATAGAGGCAGCACTTACACAGGCTGTTCACCAATAATGTCGGGCACATTTTGGACGCCTCTGATCCAACAGGCTGCAAAACCAGCAGGAGATGCCCCATTTAAGAATAAAAGCTTGCAAGCTTCTCATGCTTCGAGCAGGGAAGATGCAGCTTTCTGGGATTGTTGTTAACAAGTTCCAGTGATTTTTTAGTAACCCTTTACGGCTGTTTTTTCTGTTACCAAGTCTTATACTGCTCCCTTCATCATCTGTTTTTACAGAACCCAAATCTCGTAAGAGCTGCTGCCACGTAAATTATGTCATTAATCAGGACAAAAAAAGACAATTACCGCTGGTTCATCAGAGTCGGAACACCATAACAAACTGGAAATGCTCCACTTAAAAAACAAGACTTGCAAGCTCTCGCGTTTCACTAAGAGATGATGCAATCCTGTATCCACTGCTATAACTTTTCTTAGGGTGGTTGTTACCAAGATCCAGCAACTTCCTATTGCGCCTCGAAGACTTTTTCCTGTTCTGCGATTGTACAGTGTTTTTATCGTCGTCCATGTTTATAGATCCAAAATCTCGTATGATGATTACGTGACGAAGAAAAATAAGCATGTTGTTGTTGCAACAACGAATTGAGTAAAGCTTTGCCAAACCGGTTTTTATCCCTGTCGGACACGTCCCGTAGGCTCACAATGACAGCAAGAGATCCAACAACTAAGTAGGAAATAGGTGCAGCCTGAGGGGCATAGCATTCTTTGAGTGTAAGTGATCCAATGCTGCAGCCCATGAGGAGTGTAGCCGCACATCTAGCTTTTGGTTTTTAATTGCGGGCATATATTTCATTCCTGCACATTAAACAATTATCAGGGAGGATTAGAAACAGAACATCTGGACATGTAATCAACAAAAATACTCATGTTATAAGCACATCTAGTGCGCCACAACATCTGCATTATATGGTACAAAATTCACCGTCACTCATTATACCAACTTAGAAGAGTTACAGTGCGAATTTTATGGAATCCAAGTTTAACTATGATATCAACGTATATATAGCATCATAGCAGTAGCAAGGAGCTTAGAGACCTGCACATAAGTATGTACATAAAACAAGGTTTAAATTGGTACGATTAAGTAATGTGCAGAACCTTCTGAATGTGAAAGGTTATATCAAATAACTAGTAATAAAACAGCAAAATATCTCGAACCTTGCTAAAGGCAGCACTCTGGCGAGAATGAAGGCCTTTAACAGCCAAGATACAACATCAACATAGTGGCATTGGAGAGTGAACATCATGCATTTCTGATGAAATTTTATGTTAGTATTTCGACCAAATGATTATCCCTATGAGGTAGAGGAGATAAATATTTAATGAAAATATTGCACCTAAATATTATTGAAAATATGGCATTCGGTACTACTTGCCGTCGTCCGTAACAAGTTCTTCAAGGAAAACCAAGCTAGATGATAAAGAATCAACATGCTTTCAAAGTAGAACATGTCATCAAAATTTTCCTCAGTGATAAGATTGATAAAACAGGAAGTAGGAAATGTAGATTCATTGCATCGTTGTGTTAAAGAACAAAAAGATGCATTGCCTGAAAACATTATGTACTTCATGAAAACGAAAATTCTCACAAGCATCTAAGCATCTGGCTGAACAAAAACACTGTCGGCAGATAGTGAATAACATCTGAAATTCTAATATTCGAAGAATCTACAAATAATCAACTCTTTTTGGTCAATACGAATAAACAATTTTTGAGATGCCCAAAAGCACACATAAACAACTTACCTATCTTCTGTAGGAGCTGCACGGACACACGTTGATAAATTCCTGTTTCGTTATATCGCTCACTAACCCACCTTTCAGACTTTTGATTGGAAGGCATCTTCGGCATCTTGTTTCTTTGAAGATGCATGTTTTGTCACATGCAAAATCACAAATCTCTTTCCATTCTTCTCAAGTGACAATTCAGCAGCATAATTGTTGCCATATGCATCTTGCACACTTTTAGGATAACAAGATTATCCAATGGAACGAGTTCTCCTACATATAACAGGAGTACCTGCAGAGTTAGTATTATTGCTAAATAGGTCATTCGTACGTTAAACACGAGATTTTTTTGCTGGAATTAGTTCTCCTAGTCTTAGCTAGAGCATACGCATTTAGTTTCTCTAACATGCACTTGCTTGACCATATAGTCTTTTCCCAACTTCGCTAAGACGATATTCTGTCTTCAATATCATCAAGAAACTTCTAATTGCTTTTCTACATCTACAGATGAAGTACAAGTGCTCCCCCTGAACTTTAATGCTGATCGAAACGATGACAAATTCTTTAGACCCTACTAAGAAATAGTGGTTGTGCACCCCTCAACTAATGAATAGTGATCTAGCAAACACCGAAGAGATTGAATTACACATATTTCAACATATAAAGTGCCAGAATCAACATTTCAAGAAGTAGGTCAAAATAGTTATAGTAGTCAATTAGGTATATGAGAAGAAAATCAGGCCAATTTGGCCCTTCAATTGAATTGAAAGTACAAAATATAGTCTTGGCAACCTAGATCGCATTACATTTAGGAATAGGCAAGGGTTTGCGTACCATCGTGCCGAGTTTCAACAAATTTTATTTTCGAGACATGCCTATCATGTCCTACCTACTGTGCCATTGCGTACTTAGTTTTTTTTTTTTTTTTAATTATTTATAAAAAAATACAAATTGAAAAAAAAAGTACTAATAGCCAACCCTTCCAAGGCTAGCATCATTTAAAGCCAGCCTGAATTGGCTAAAAATCATGCCTTGAAGGCAGTTTATTAAAAAAAATCATGGCCAGTTGGTAATAGGCATCTATCAATTATGTGGTACAAGGACTCGACAAAATTTCTAAATATCAGCAAATCTAGTTTGTTATTAACTGTTAGATAAAGTGCGGTGCCAAGATTATAGGCAGCAAAGCATAATGAAACAAATAGGATATCTAAAGATGCTATCATGTATCATGCACATAATAATATCATCCAACCGAGGTTTTAGGGGCCGGTCGGCACGTGCTAGATCTTCTAGGATCTGGTTCAGAGACGGCTGAAAAGGCCGTTTTCTGGCTTCCAGATTACTTCCCATCTCGGCCGTGCCGGTCGACACGGACAACCGGTCCGTCCAAGCCGACTGGCATGGCACGGCATGACAATGCTTATAAAATAAATTAAAATTAAAAGTAATCCCCCCCCCCTTCTCTCCCTCCCTGGCCTTTTTTTTTTCTTTATACTTCCTCGACCGCCCGCTAGGAAGAAGATGATTCCCTTGTTTTTTTTAGCAGGTAAGTGTTAAAGCTGCCCCCTAAGAGACAGCTTAAACAAGGGGTAGTTCTAACAATTGTTATCATGTGTAATTAGTGTATCGGCACATCTCGGCACGTCTCGAGCTTGGAATTTACCTAAACTCAGGACGAGACGGCACCTTAAACCTTGCCTCCAACTAAGTCACATATTAATATTCCGTAATATAGAAAATCTAAAGTTGCTATCATGTGCAATTCATCTACTCAGACTCATGGTTGTGTTATTGTAATTCATCTCTAATTTCCATATCAGATCACAACAAAGAATGGTTGCACAAATGTTGCCGCCAACAAAGATGTTGCTGTTGGCTCAAATATAAAACGGAACACTTAAAACCAAGATCCAAATTAGTTGCAATAAAAATAAAGAGAATGTGAAAGATGTCAATCAAGTACTGTAATTGTTCAATTGCAATGGCTTAGCCATTTATGGGCATGATTATAGTAACTTTTAGCATAGACATCCACAAGAGAGAGAGACAGAGAAGCAAAAAAGAACCGAAGAAAACAGTGATGCATAAATTGGATCTAGTTTTATACATAAGACTGCCTCAAATAGAATCTTCTTGCCATGCAATAGTATTGATATATACCTCATTTGTATCAATATGATGTACATTAGGTGAACTTACAGGATTATATCACAGAATACTTGGCTGGGGCATAATTCTAACTGATGAATTGCCTTGCCAAATATGTATGAGAAGCAATGGTCTCAAACTATTGTGAAAGCAAATAAAGAAAAATTCCAAAGGAATCCAGCTCAATCTGCATCAGATACAATAACAGTAAGGAGGTGATAACAGTTTATTCATGTCTTATACTTTTACGTACATGCATGACAAGTCTATGTGCCTCTCATGGTTATAAAAGCAGTATGCCACCTGAAAAGATCCTAAATCATAATGGTGAGGAGGTGATAAACTGCAGCAAAAGGTGCATCCTTTAATACTTTTGGGGAATGCTTCAGAAACACTTTAAGAAATCAATCGAATAAATGCATTTATGTAAGAGAAAGAAAATGTAATATTTTAAACCATGTATAAGATAGTAATTACTTAAATGACAAATGACTGATGTATATTTCTAGTCTTACATTGCAAGCATATTTCTAGTAAAGTCATATTCCACAACCGATATGGAAACCAAAAACAGAAGTAGACAATTGCAAAATAAGCCATTAGCATTTATAAAACTAAACCTCCTAACCTCTCATAGCTCTTACAATATATAAAACTGACTATTTACGCTTCAGGACCAACAAAATGGATAAAATAAGCTTACGGACATTCCAACATCATGGACTTTTAAACCTGTCCTTCCTAATAACTGAATAGCTTCAATGAAACAACTTAAAAATTATAGTAAGGCTATAAATTATATTGTAGATAAACTGACAAGGAACAACTCCAAATCATTAGCAATGCTCATGCGCTTTCTTCGTTCCAAAACAAAAAAAACCTCATCGTAGCACATCCAAATGCAAACTCGAATTGTAAAGTCACAAGTTTCTTTCTTTCTTTTTTTGTATATCAGAGTCACTTAAACATAGCTACTAAAAATCCATGCAAGTACTTTTAGAAGTAGATTACTTAACCAGACAGATAATATAGTAATACCTGAAGAATGAGTAAATAACCGGAACCATCTTTATCCTCTACAGATAAGGATTGTTCTCCATAATTGCAACCTATCAATGCATATGTCCTTGTAAGGGGAGAATCTACTGAAAGATATTTGCAGAAGAATACTTCATGATGCTCCCCTTTTAGCCAAGTTACACTACAAACCAAGTGCAGAGGAAAAGTTAAACATTACAAACTTAATAGATTTTTCCTGGAACATCAAATGAAAAAAAAAGTGCTATAGTTTGACATCCATGCAATGGGTTGACATTCCATACGTATTTGAGCATACAACACAACCATACATAACAATCAAGTAATTCAATCATAGGAGTGCTTGTTTAGCGTGATCTCCTCTTTGGAACCTTCGGTGTGTGTTCCAGGATTAACAAACATGTATGCTCATCATAGCAAAGTGAGTAACACATCACACAATTACATGAGTGCTATATCTATTTCTTTTGATCTTCCATGAAACGAAGAAGTATGTTCTAATTAAAATTCTGTTACAGAAGTTATGTTATATTGATTTAGTCTTGCAAGATCTAATATGTATGACATAATTCCCATTTAAAACAACTCTTTCCTATTAGAATGAGAATAAGGAATCCTACGTATAGGAATCAATAAAGGCACAGTATAGTCGTAACATAAGTCATTTATTAAGAGTTATTTCAATCTCAAAGCAGAATTAAAAGAGTTTTTTCATTAATTTGATTAGGAAATATTAGTTAGATCTTCCAAGGTCTATTCAATGGACAAGACATGAATAAAAGTCGGTACTTCACTTAATTATACATGTTAATGAGGGAAAAGAAGTGAGGTCGATGCGGGGTTATGCAGACAAACAAGTAAAAATTATTTAAATACTACATAAAAAAATAAAAAATAAAAATAAAAATAAACACTACACATGTTTACTTATTTCATTTCAAGGAAAAATACGTAGAGCCAACATGTGCAGTGATATGCTAATCAAAGGCACCAAATATATTTTGTTGTCAAATTAATTAGTGAAACGTTGTCCTCAAAATCCTTATCCCAAGGCACCATAAAATTCTTTTTGAGGACAATTAAGTAAAGCCAGCATGGAGTCCACACCGAGTATAGTTAGACGCAGGGTTATGCAGGCTATGTCCTACTCAGAAAAAAGAAACACTACATTATTGTTGGCAAAAAAATTCTACCTTGCACAGTTTCAAACTTTCAATCCCATTGACAATGATATGAGCATCTTGCTGAACAGACCATTTTCACCCATTTTCTCCAGAACCAAACTTCATTGTTCAATCATGTGGATGAATTATTCTTGGTTCATCTTGCATAGGTTTTAAATTTTGATGTTATTAGTATGCTACAAGCCTTATTTATGAATTAACAAAAACACTATTTTCCAAGATGCGTGTTATAAACAAATTCGGCTTGCATTCAGCCAGAGAAAGTAAAAAGATTACCCATGTTAGAAAACCTGGAACTTAGACGAATTTTCAAGACCATTTATAACGTGGTATGAGTATTTTGCAATTATGTCTTCAAATAATCAATAATAATGAGAGTATAGTGATAATCAGATCATGAAAACTAAAATTCTACTTAAGTTGAGCTAAGCAACTACCTCCTCTAAAGACTACCCACATGCCATTTCTCAAGGAAACTCCTCAATCCACTTGATAGTAGGTACCTATCCCTTGCTTCATCTTGTATTCTACAAACTTTTCTGGCTGCTTCATCGCTCAGCCATACGATCTATAGTGTGCAAACCGAATAGATGAAGACAAACCTAGACTACATATGGGTTCAGTAATAACAGCACTACTAATAAGACACAATTACTTCTAACAACGCTTGGTTTAGTGTTCAATTACTTACACAATTACTTTCAAATGCACTACTAGTAACAGCAATCTTTCCATGATGTTGAGCTCAGTGTGCTATTCAAGTAGCACTCTCAAAGCCTCCAACAACGCTTGGTTTAACCTATGAACATAGATAAGACACAATTACTTCTAAGAACCATTACAAAGTATACCAGATGGAAGAAATAGAATTAATTGACAACAGCAACAATTCCAGAATGTACAAAGTCCTTCAGCTTTTTTTTGTATTCTCCTTGCAAATTGTCAATAGTCTCAAATAATATCACGGGTAGGCCGATTTCGTGACAAAACTTTATAATGTTACCGTCACTACATATGGGTCCTATAACACAATAATGGAAATACATTAGTAAGGTTTGATTTACGCAATCATTTTCATTTCTAATGCAAAAACTATCTACAAGTGTATAAATTTGGTGACAAGTACCACTCTAACAGAATGACTTGAATGTAGAACTGCAAGGCTTGGAGCTTTGTTTTAGGAAGTATGTTTACCTAAGAAAAAGCAGACTAGTCATAATTTCATATGCAGTTATTTCGTATAACACAACGCTGTGATGCGAATGAAGTTTGAGACTTGTTGGCATGGATTAAAAGAAGAATAGATGACTAGAAAGAAGTCTTTAAGATGTAGCAGTGAGAAATGTAGGTCCTTCACCCACGGATTGGGATAAAATGACATTTTTCTTTGACATCAGCTCAACTGAAAATAGATGACTTACCGAACGTTCATGAGATATGAAGATGGCACACATGAAGGGGTTTATGTGCAAACTTGATGGCACACACGAAGGGGCTATTCATCAAGGTCTGTGTCCATTGGATACTTGAAAAAAGAGGACAAGGGACAGGTATCCGTTAGCTTTGTAAATGTTGACCTCAAACACAAGGATGGAATTGACAGCAAATGTGCACAAGTCCTACATTGAAATCATATTAGCTACAAAGACAAAACAGAATCCCTAACAAGCATGCGATGGTACCTCATGTATTTTAAAGTTCAAATATGCAATATCGTTAATATTTTGCTCACCTTCAATTTAATGGAAGTAAAACCATCATCAACTAAGTGGGAGACAATATGAGCAACCTCACTGTCAGCTAAGTGGGTTTATGTCACAAGCGGGTGTCGGCAAGCAGGAATTACAATCAGGCATACATCGGAATTAGCAAAATAGAATGTGATGGTCAAACTCACCGTCAAACGAAGTCGAACACATTCTTCAGCAATTAGTGATGAGCAGACCTTTGTCCAGAACATAGTTCCCCTTGGATGAGAAGGCTGATACTACAAAGAACTTAACCATGTTAATTTCTACAAGCACTTCTCCATTCAGTATTGACATGTACCTCACATGGATCAATATGTTAGGTTAGCTTACAGGAATGTAATCACATAACAGTTGGCTGGGGCATACTTCTAAATGACGAATTACCTTGCCAAATGTGTATAAGAAGCAATGGTCCAACTATTGTGAAAGCAAGTAAAGACAAACTCTAAAAGGAATCCAGCTCAATCTGCATCAGATACGATACAACAAGGACTCTGTTAGTGTACTGTGTACATAAGTCATCAACCCAAAAATTGGATTCTGGAAACTAGAACTCTCACGAATCTGAAACAGTTTATGCATGTCTTATACTTTTACGTACATGCATGACAAGTCTATGTGCCTCTCATGCTTATAAAAGCAGTACGCCACCTGCAAAAGAATCCTAAATCATAATGGTGAGGAGGTGATAACTGCAGCAAAAGGTGCGTGCTTTAATGCTTTTGGTGAATACAAAATCAATTGAATAAACGCATTTAGAACGTAAGAGAAAGAAAACGAAATATTTTAAAACCTTGCAGATGATAGTAATCACTTTTGGTTGGGTGAGTTTTATATCAGCCTGGTGCCGATAAAAAAGTTCCAACAACAGAAGTTGGAGTGCACACAAGTAAATTCATCAAGAGACTAACCACACTAGTGCTGACAGAATCACTTTTGTATGATTTCACGTAGTATTGGGAAAATGATTGAGTTTGTTCCTGAAAACTAAAACGACAGATCTGATACAAGCTTCTCTATATTAGGAAAAAAAACTCAGCCAAAGTTGTCAAAGGCGCAAGGCGCACCAAGGCGCAAGGACGGTCCCGGAGCTTAGGCGCAAAGCGCGGCGCGGGCTTTATTAACGTAAGGCGCGTTGTTTCCTTAGATATAAATATCTCCATAAAAAATATAAATTTAAACCAAAATTGTCATAGAAAAGATCAGACCAAGCCTATTAGCAAAGATCTTACACACATCAAAATACACAGATAAATTTTTTACATCATTATTAAGACTCTTAGCTCTTAACATATGTATAACTTTCTAATTACCTCTAAATTTTGCCGAAATTAGCTTATTGATGGATTCTAGACAAGCCATATTGGAAAAGCATATAGTCACATCACATGAACATGTTGACTCAAAGTCTCATGTGAAAAATGATGAATAGCTAGCTTGTTTGGAGATGTTCACATGATGAACATATTCATTATGAAAAACTAGCTCATCTCCAGCCTTCGCCGTCCTCCTCCAATCCAGCAGGCGTGTTGCTTGTGAGAAAAATTAGGGATTTTTTTTCCTATTTTAGCCCACTGTAGTGAGCAATGAGCTCTCATATGGACTAAACAGTAAGTTCTGATGGTTTAATTGGGCTCATATAGTTTATAAATGGGGCCTGTTCACTAGGTGCAGCAAGTAGGGCTGAGCATTACCCGAACCTACCCGAAAAACCGAACCGAACCGACCCGAACAAAGTCAAAATTTCGGGTTCAGTTCGGGTCGGGTTCGGTTCGGGTTGACATTTTAATAGTTCGGGTCTATATAATTCGGTTCGGGTTCGGTGGTCAAATTTCGGGTCGGTTCGGGTTGGACCCGAATTATCCTCACGAGTCATATATTAATTAGTTTTTGTTGATTTTTATGTGCTAATTCTTTCTATTTAAACAAAATATTCATGTTACAACTATTCGGGTGGATCCGAACCGATCCGAACCTACCCGAATTCGAATTGGTGTTAAATAAAAGTGATTTGTGATGTTATTCGGGTCAACCCGAACCAACCCGAACTGACACGAATTTTAGTCGGTTCGGGTCGGTTCGGGTTGAAATAAAATTCGGGTCGGTTCGGGTCTGAAAATATTCGGTTCGGGTTGGCCTTAAAATTTCGGTTCGGGTCGGTTCGGGTCGGGTTGACCCGAATGCTCAGCCCTAGCAGCAAGGCGCACCTAGGCGCGCTTAGGCGCGATAAGGCTGCACCTAGTGAACGGAGGCCTTATCTTGTTCTTGGCGGGCACAGATTCGTGTGGCGCGCCTAGGCGCACGGCAAGGCGCGCCTTGGCGCGCCTTTAACAACACTAAACTCAGCTATAAATAATAACAGCATTGGCAATAAGACATAAAGCTATCCTATTGCAGTACAACACGAAAAGTAGTAAGTATTAATACTGAGGGAAGTTACTATTTGTTATTTGTAAGTAGGATGTTTACCTGGCTTCCTAGATGACTTGAGACATGCATAATTCTGATAACAAAAGTTTAAATAGCTGAATCGCACACGCTTATCTTCACATGATCCGAGATTGTCAGCAACATACTATTGATATGTTTTTCTTTTTAATTTAAATGACAAAAAATTTACAAAATCCAAAGGTTGCTGAAAACAAGAAGTAGCAAAATACTCATTAACAACTTGAAGTAGTAGACAATTCAAGAAAAGATCAAACCTCAATTGAAATAAATATTGTATATCCTCTATTGAAATAAATGATAGAAAAGAAAACGTCAAAGAATATATGTGCATAGACCTTTTGCACCTTTTTTTTGGTACATGTATATATGTAGGAAATCATGTTATTCTTATACATACGAGGTCACTGCAAACATAGGTAAAAGCTTTTGACTAGCCAAAAATCGTGATTTCACTATTTAGTTAGAAGGTAGGGTATTAAAAAATAGGAATTTAAGTTATGCATTGTCAAAATAGGAATTTAAATTCTCACAGAAGGTAGTAGATTTGAACAGCGGTTACGACAGACCATTTTCCGTAGCCAACAGCATGATATCCAAGTGAATGTTCGTCATAGCAAGAAATACATGTCGCAAGCGGATAACCGCAAGTAGAAATTACAAGTGGGGATTATCTCGAGCCTGGGATCTCGAGCCTGGGCCAAACTGAAGTACTGGAATAAAGAATCAATCAGGCATATATTGGAGTTGGTAAAACAGAATGTGATGGTCAAACTCACCGTCAACCCTAGCTTAATACATTCTTCAAAAATTAGTGCTTCCCAGAGAACATTAATGTTTGAGCAGTCTTTTGTCTAGAACATAGTTACCCTTGGACCATAAGACTGATATTCAGAATTCATAAATGAACTGGGCAGTTACTACTGGCTGTTAACGAAATATTCGTAAAAAATTACATTGAATTAGCAAATATGAAGAAAATTTCATATTCAAAGATTTGGAATAAAATGATGGGAATAAGAAAAAGCTTATTTTGTTTTTGGTTTTTGTTTTTTTTGTGTGTGTGTGTGTGTGTGTGTGGTGTGGTAGCGGGGTGGTTTGGGTGGGATTATATATTACCTGGGTGCCGATAAAAAGTTCGTCAACAACGAAGTTGAAATGCACACAAATAAATTCGTCAAGAGACTAACCAAACTTAGTGGCTGATAGAATCATTTTTGGATCATTTCAGGTAGTATTGGGAAAATGATTGAGTTTGTTCCTGCAAAAATAAAATGACAGATCTGATACTAGCTTCTCTATATTAGGAAAAAACTCAGCTATAAATAATAACAGCATTCGCAATAAGATATAAAGCAAACCTATTGCAATACATCACGAAAAGCAGTAACTAGTATTTAGATATATCAAACTGTCCCTAATACTGAGGGAAGTTACTATGTATTGCTTATAAGTAGGATAGTTACTTAGCTTCCTTGTGCTTTCTTCTTACTAAATAAACTGTTGTGGATCACATCCTAGCTGTAATTTGACGCAACTTTACAAACTTTCACTTTAGCTTGCTTTAGCTGCCCAAAATCGATGGAATTCCTTCGCTAGCATTGAACCACCTAATACAAAAAAAAGGAAAAAAAAAAAAAAAAACTCTTGAGAACTAGATATTCCATGTAAGCCAAGAAGATAGTTGGCCTAAAACAAAGCCAATAATCTCCTTAGATCAGAAATTTTCCATGGAAGCCAGCATGGCGCTTAAAACAAAAAATAGTTACATAATTGTAAGATGAGGAAATTGTAAAGAAACATAAGCATTAGGGAATTTATGATATTTGATTGATTCTAAAATGATCCAAAACTTACGCATCACCAACTACATTTTTATTTGAGATTAATAAGGGAAATCCTTGCCCATACATGAGCCAGATCGGTGAGTCCAGTAGGACATATAACCTTAATGTAGTACCAATCCTAGCTGTAATTTTGACGCAACTTTACAAACTTTCACTTTAGCTTGCTTTAGCTGCCCAAAATCGGTGGTACTCCTTCACTAGCATTGAACCATCTAATACAAAAAAAAAAGGAAAAAAAACTCTTGAGAACTAGATATTCCATGTCAAAGCCAAGAAGATAGTTGGCGTAAAACAAAGCCAATAAGCCCCTCAGATCAGAAATTTTCCATGGAAGCCAGCATGGCACTTAAAACAAAAAATAGTTACATAATTGTAAGTTGAGGAAATTGAAAAGAAACATAAGCATTAGGGAATTTATGATATTGGATTGATTATAAAATGATCCAAAACTTACGCATCACCAGCTACATTTTTTATTTGAGATTAATAGGGGAAATCCTTGCCCATACATGGGCCAGATCGGTGAGTCCAGTAGGACATATATCCTTAATGTAGTACCAATCGTAGCTCCGGCAATCGAGGTTAGCATCTCGATGCGTGCACATGTAGGCATGTGTTGGCTGCCATAGGGTACATAGAAAAATAAATCTGCCCTCCACACAAACGTGCAGAATAAATCAACAAAAATGAATAGCATGACGATTCGAATCTGGCAGCAAGAGCGAAACCTAATTGGGGACAAAAGTTACATTTATAAATAATTAAATGACAAATAAAATATACTTATTTCTTCATGATATATAATATCTACAACGAAACCTTTTATTACATAGTTATGAAATAAAAAACAAGCTTCAAGGTATGAGCAACATGAATACCATTTGAATTTCTTTGGCAAATAGTAGATAAGACTGGCTTTTCATGAAGTTGATTCGCAGCTCTTAACAGTACTTGCTCAAGCTACACTACAAAAGAAATCATATTGGTAAGAAGCCCGTTCACAAGCAAATCAAAGTCCTAACCCCATGATGATAAAATATCTTAGGCTCTGTCTTTCTTGCAAGGAATCTCACATCCACCTTTCGGCTAGAAATGGGAAGTAAAGATCAATAAATGCTAGTCATAAAGTTGCTTGCCACAATATTTTTACTTCTTAGTTATCACCATCAATATTAAATAGGTCTCATTGCAAGAAAATTAAGCGTAGACCGCTAGAGACATGTGAAAGAAACGAAACAAGTTTAAGCATGTGTTGAGAAAATATCCAATGAAGGAAAAGCAAATCATAAATTATCAGTCAACCATCAACCATCAACTGAATATGAGATATCATTTAAAAAAAAAAAAACTATGAGAAATATGATATCCTAAATTTGATAATATGTGAACAGTGAGATCTCATCTAAAAGTTTAAGAAATGCTACTTACTATATGCAAGTTAGAATCCTGCAGTAATCTACAATGAAGGAGGTCGCTAGGAAATACTTTTGAAAACATAGCATAAGGAGTTAATAATTAGAGATACTTTCGTTATTTCAACAGCTATTTTTAGAAAACTTCTTTCCATTACTTCCGTAATTCCTACTTTTTCTTACTTATTTTCTTGCTACTATTCCTTTTTTCTTTGATGTATCTTTCCCACGGTACTGAAAGTTTCTGAAGTCTTGCTTCTTAGGAATCTCTTTCTTATAATGTCCCTATATCAATCAAGGTCTCCTAAGCTAGTAACTGTTACTGCAGCCAGTAAAAACACTAGTATACCAACAACGATAATGTGATCATGTTGACTTTATTTTTATATAACTAAAAAGTGTTACTGACTATGTTTTCTATAACTTCTACGTTTTTATAGCATACTAAGGATTACTACAATTAGTAATGTTTATTTCTTATGTTTTCTAGTTAACTTTTATACATGCTAGTCAACTTTAACCTTTTCTGCATCACTAAATAATCTAAAGACATAAAGCTTGTTTATTTCATGTCACGTGAAATGGCAAAGTATGGGCCTTCTGTCCGCCCTTCATATCCATGTCTATGGAACAAGGAAGCTAAAGGTGGTGCCACCACCCTAATTTCCAAGTCAAATACGACGACTTGTTCGCTCTCCTCAATGTTATCTCTTTCTTTTCTTTCCAGACGGGAAGCAAAAATCGAACGAACAGTTCAACTGCCATATGTAGATGATCGAATTTGTTATCCAAAGCAATTAAAATTGGTCCAGCATCCGATAAAACATGCTAAATCTAAAACAAGAAAAATGATGTAACATTAACATTTGCAAAAGCAATGGCATCGCTCTTTAAGCACATTGCTAAAAAATCATTGTATGCACACATGTGCATACATTTATGTGTGAGTTGTCCAATCTACATATGTTTTTAACAATATAATGTATAAATTGCTAACCACATATGCATGTCTAGCAGATCTGCTTTTCTTCTACTGCTTCCCAACTTAATTTTGATAAGATACATAACAAGAAACAAGAAACAAAGACAAAGAAATATCACCTTCTTACTAAGTTGTCTACTTACAATCCATGCGAAGAGCTAAAAAGGAAAACAGCCGCTCCAATACCAGAAGTTTTGATCATCTCATCCATCGCATAGTTAGGTTTATGTTGTCTCAAAATAACAAACTGAGGAAAAGAAACAACATCCTTATAATCACAACATATCCTTCGAGGCTACCTGCAAATTGCAACAGTAGTATATTCTAATAGTCAAACTGATGTGGCAACCATCAACCACTAGAATATGTTCAATTAACTATTGGAAAATGTTTAATTAATCAAACAATAAAAAAGCATGGCAACTATGTGTCTGTAATACAGTCATGGAGTAGGCAAAATATCATGTTGAACCACATAAAATAGAGTCACGGAGCAAACAAACCTTACTTCATGGCATTCAGTAGGATTCTGCCGTTATGAAATGTAACAAATAAATATATATCTATACGATAGACACGTTCCGGGATCTGCGTTTACCGAAAGTCGGCTCGGCTCGGCTCGGCAAATAAAACCTTCTTATAGATACATTCTGTATAGCTATCTTTATGACAAACGTGCAGCATTTGAGGGAGTGTAAGACAAAATGATCCAATCTACGAAATAATGTTAACTGGACTTAATAGTTACTATTTTCTTTCTAGCCCATATGAAAATCCCATGCAAGAACCAATGCACTAATCATCAAGATAGGTTTCAGTAATGTAAATGTTTCAGTAATGTAACTCTACCTGGAATGTCAGGTCACCGCTGTTTGAGCAAGGAGGATTAGCTTTGAGCTTCGCTCTCTTAACATATCTAATGCATGGTTTGCCATCAGGACTGATGGCAGCGTCTTAGAAAAGAAATCCGCTGGAATTCCTGCAATTTCTGACTTGCGAAATTCAGCGAATGAGACACCAAATCCATCTGAATTCTCGACTGCATATGACTGCCCCTGAACATGAAGATCGATGAATTCAAGAAAAGTAAACAACCAAACCAAAAGTTTAAAGAACGAGAGGAGGGGGACTTACAGAACATTGCGAGCGGAACTGATAGATGTCATGGTGGCTGAGGTTGAATTTTCTTGAAGAACGCCGCCTGCGAAACGGCCGCTCGTGGCTGGGAGAGCGGCAGCAACGGAGGTTGAGATTTCCGTCGGCGATGGGGAGACGTGAAAAAGGATAGGTTCAAGCCATGGAGAGGTGAAGGGTGATCATCAGCTCTGTCGAGGGAAGAATGGAAGATGAAAATAAGGAAGAAGATGAATATAAAGAGGAAGATGAAAATGGAGCGGGCGAAATGGGGTTTATTTGCTCATTAAAGCTTTGAATTAGGATTGGGTCGGGAATTTCTAACCCTGATTGGTCTATAAATAATAAATTGAACTTAATTCGACTATTTTCTAATTTGACCACAATTAATCAACGATTTCTTTTGCACATATCTCGATAAATTATTATGTAGAATACGCATGCAAGATTAAGATGCATGTGCTGCGATATAGCATTTGAGATAGCGGATAGTTGCATATGAGCCTATGTACCGTCGAGACCTAAATAAACTTTTTTATTTGTGCGATCATAATATTAGATAAATTTACGGATGGTACTAATTCATATTCCACCAATATTATTTTAGAATCGTTATTTTCTATGCTTCAAAACGTTTAACTAGAAATATTTTTTAAAAAATAATTTAAAATTATAGTCAACTAAAAAACAAAAAAATTTATTCATATTTTTTTCTAAAAATATTTATAAATAGATGCTTTAAGGTTCTAAAATCGTAAAGGATTAGTGAATTAGTTTTTAAAGTAGCTAAAATCAAAATATCTATGTAGCGTACATCAAGATTTATTTTTTTCATATTCAAAACTTCTTTAAAAATTATTTATGTAGTAATCAAAAATATTTCTAATAAGAGGTTGATTTGTAAAGTATTTAAAATGAGGCACAATTTTTTTAAAAATTTGATATAACAAAAGGCTGATATGCAATATCCCTTGAAATAACATTAAGGTTGATAATTAATATAAAATTGTGATTTACTTTATTTTTTTATTTATTGCTGATTGAATTTTATCACATGCATATTAAAATGAGGCTACCTCAGTAACATAACTGAAATTTGGTTAAGTATATATAAAATTTGGGTAAAAGACAGGCTTATATTACTAAAAGGTTAGATCGTATTTTTTAACATTTATGTAAACTAATTTGAGGGTCACGCATTGCGCAAGCATTGTTTGTGATTTAAAATCGATCATATTATTTAGAAATAAAACAATAACTAAATGGTTATGAAATATGCACGAATGGATTATACAAAATCCGAATTTATTGAAAGGTTTTGGTTGTGAAAAGTTAAATCTAAATAAAAAGTAACTATTGAGGCAACTATTCGAACAACTGCGATGAAAAAAAAAAAGAAATTTCCTGTAATAGTTGAGACACCAAAAAGGAAAAGAAATTGAATTTCGTGTAACCATTGAGACATACAAAAGAAAACAAAAAATTTCGGGCTATAGCTAGTATGAATGATGATTTAGAATTAATCATATTGTTTAAAATAAAATAACAAATTCCATAATCATCGAATGTGCATTAAAAAAGCGATTTCATATAAATATTTATGTAATAAAAATAAATAAATAAAATACCAAAATAGATAAATTGAGTTCATATATTTTTTGAAGATAATAAAAATAAATAAAGAAAGGCCAAAAACACACATACCATAATACGATTTTCATTATTTGTAAATCTGTTAAGATTTTAGAGTCCTATAAATCAATTTAGAAGTAATTTTTAAAAAATTCAACATTAAAATTGTAGTTCTCATTAAAATCTATAAATAAATATTTTCTCCTTCCCCAGCCCCGCCCCCGCGAGGATCCGACGGGGGCGGGGAATTCCCGATCCATTTTTTTTCAATCAAACGTTTTTTTTAGATACAATTTATTAAATCCCCAATCCCTCCAAGCATCATGGAGCTGTAAAAAGAAAGAAAAATTGGTTATTACCACGTAACATAACTAGATCCAACATTGAAATTGCAAATATTATATTAACTATAATATTTTGATTAAAACTGAAAAATACTTACATTAAATATGGTTGAAATAAAATTAAGACGTTCAAAATATTGAATCCGTTAAAATTTTTATCGACATGTCGAATCCATAAACCAAAATTTCAAACTCCCGCTCTTAACCTTCAATGCTGATTTGCAAATATTAACTCAAGAGTGTTGTTGGCTTTATTATCCTCTTCTCGATCATTTTTAAGCCAAATATTTCAAACTCCCTTATCTCCTCGCCTCTGATTCTATCTTTCGATCTTTAAATTTACAAAACTTATGTGTATTCAAACTAAAAACGTCAACGCTGTGAATAAACAGTTAAACACTGCATACATATATATATCTAAAGGCTATATAGCTCGAAATGATACTTAAATTGTGAAGATTATAATAACTAATGTCATGTATTAAAAGTGTTTCGATATAACTTTACATATTTCTAAACCCGTACATGCATGTCCCTCAACTGTAGAACGGGCCCATAATAACTTCAAAAAATTATACCTATTCCCAAAAATTACATACACAATTTTTATTAATTACCCCTCACACACTTGAATTTGTATTAGATTGTGCTCTAAAAGAATTTGATATGTAAAATAAAACTGAATAGCAAATATAGTTAGTGTCCGTAGGAAATTATTCTAAGCGTAACTTTTTGAAATTTGATGAGAAGAAAGGTGGTTGTTTGATAGTTGGTTGTTGTCTATTGAAAGCGGAAAATTGCATTTAAGCCCCCCTATTCGTGCATTTTATATTTCAGCCCCCAATTCGTTTATTTTATATTTCCCCCTAGAATCTATTTGAAGAGAAGCGTAACTTTTTGGAGTTTGAAGAGAAGCAAGGCGGCTATTTGAAAGTTTAGAGAAAAATCGGGGCGGCTCTCAAAAAACCAAACAATTCCTCACCCACTGTAACAGCGGCCTTTTCCATCTCCCCTATATTAACTTGCTCATCTCAACTCTCGTCTCGTCTACCTACGCGCCGCTCCTCTCTGCCGACGACGCCATAATGCCACCGAAGTTCGATCCCTATCAGGTTGTTGAAGCGTATGTCCGTGTCACTGCGGGCCAGGTTGCCGCAAGTTTGATTCCACCTAAGATTGGTCCTCTCGGTTCTTCCCCTAAGAAGATTGGCAAGGAAACCGCGAAGGAGATGCCGAAGGACTGGAAGAGCCTTCGTGGCACCATCAAGTTCACCCTCAGAACTATCAAGTGAAGGTCTCCGTGGTGCCTTCCGCGGCAGCGCTCATGATCAAGGACCTTAAGGAGCCCCAAAGGGTCCGTAAGAAGACGAAGAACATCAACGGAGTATTAGGTACGTACTACTTTTATGAATGCTAAGTACATTCTTTGGGGTGATGTAAGCATCCTAACTATTGTTAGGTACATACTAATTGGCGTAATATACAGGATTCGGCAAATTTCATATCCTAAAATTTCCCAAAACATGGATTTGGCATATTGTGTTGGTGTACTTAAGGAATGTTTATGTTTGGACTGATTTTATTCATATCTTTGCAAGAAGTTTAAAGATGTATATGCTTTTGAGGTACTTGAAGTTGTTTTGGTAATGTTATGATGGTCACTTCTTCTAAACTTTTGTGTACTGTAGAACTAGTTTCAATGTATATGTGGTTTATGGATGTATAGTGAAACACTTGCAAGTGTATTTTGTAAACTTTATAATGTATATTCAGTTTTGTATAGTGAAACACTTGCACCAATTTTTGAAATCCTCAACACATTTTGACTTTTGAAACCATACGCATTAATTTACAAGCTTCCGCATGCGTGTATAATTTGGTATCGACCCACATGGCGACCCCAGGTTGCGGGCCGCCATAGATGGTATCAAAACATGGTGTCTTAGTACTTCATTTCACTAAAAGACGTTAAAAAGTATTTTTTTATAAGGGGTGTGATAACGTGTGTTAGGACAGTCGACGTAATCGTTAAAGCTTTAATGGTTGTGGTTGCAGGATCACAAGGAAGGCCGCGTCAGGCACCAGCTCTTGCAGCACCGAAGGGACCAGGTGCGGCATCCTAGATCCCAGGCCGCCACATTTATCGACTCCAAACCACGCAAATTTGCGGAAGCTTTTAAAATGTAAGATACGGTTTGGAAATCGCCGAACTACATTTAGTATTTCAAATAAAAAGATAATAAAGCTTGAGTCGTGTTTTAGACTATTGGCATGTGGCGAACTCCCACGAGGGAGGCGGGTCCTACCATATTGCCCAACTTAGTCTGCTAAGGATCCTAATACATCAATCTCCCTCATTGATGCCTAAAAATCCTTGGCAATCTAAGGTCTAAAACCTTTAAACAATTTTTAAATACAATTTTGAAACTTTTTGCAAATTCCGGCGTAAATAATATTTTTCTAAAATATTTGGAAATGCCACATATCTTAGATATATGCCTTTTAGTCGTATAAATACTCGAAAACCAAATTTTAAAACCGTTTTGAAATTCTCACTCTAGAAAACTTTTCGGTCGGCCATTCTCAACTATCGATTGACTAATAGTTCGCTACAAATATTGGTCGACCTTTATACGTATTGATCGACCGACACTGCAGGTTTCTGCATGTCGACACCCTATTTTGTTTGGGCTGCAAATCTGCACTAGGACGTAATACATCGATGATATCTCACGAAGCACAATCGAATTTGACCCTACTCGATTGATCCAATCAGGTCCAATTATATTCAACTAAGCTCAATCGGTACGATTAGCTCAATTATGCCCGACCAAGTTTAATTAGGCCTAACTTAGCTAAATTGGCTCGATTAAGTCCATTGAGTCCTATTAAATGGGATTAGGCTTAATAAGACCCGTTTGGCTCATTTAGCTTAATCAGGCCTATTTGAAGTCCAAATTAAATTTGTTTCGCGTAATTAGATTTAATTTGACTTTAATTTTGAAAGTTAGACGGAAATGAGCTATTTGAGAAATAACGGGTCACGCATAAATGAAACATAGTTGCTAGGACCTAAATTTGTACGTAGAGGGGCTATTTTTGCTAAAACACAAAATATGAGGCCAAGCTTCGCAAAATCGTCCGATGCCATTTTTGCAATTGTGCGAATATAGGGATTTTTTGTGTAAAATATAACAAAACGTGAAACGTGAGGTGCGACCACGCCTGCGATCCCATGATCGCCGCACACGACTCCCTAGACCGTGTAACTGACCATCCCCCACGTTCACCTCCACCTCCTCTCCACCTATATTTATACTCGAGAGACGTTGCCATGAAAGGAGGGGGGAAACGAAAAAGAGAAGCCCGGCCGAGAGAGATAGTGTCTCTAAACACCTTTGTTTCTCGTCCACAGTCCACGCCATCACTACTAAGAGCATCTGTCAACGTTGAGGCCATCGCCGGAGCTTTGCGCCGCCGTTTTTTTTACAGAGCCGTGAATCATCACCGTCCAACCACTCCAGCACAGCAACATTTAGATATGATCAACCTTGTCTTTGGCGTTAGAAACATGTTCTACCATCTCTAGTGACTATGGTTATGTGGTTCTCTTGACCCCAGAACTCTACACTCTAATTAATTAATTAATTTTTTTTAAAAAGAAGGCTAAACAAATTCACAAATTCTTTAACTAAAATTTTCCTAAAAAATTTGAGGATAGATTATGTGATTATCCAAACTCTTCACCTTAACTAAAATTCTAAAATTGAAATTAGAAGGAGGTGGTTATCCGAACTCTACATCTCCGAAACATTTTCACACACAAAATGGGCGATGAAGAGAAACGAAAATGCGTTGTGTGGCGCCCCAGGGCCGGGGGCCAGAAAATTTTAAACAATAAAGCAGATATTATGAGCTAGTATTTTCAATTCACAATAATACATTAATCAAAGTTAATTAAAACACAGCAGAAAAAGATTAATTTTTTTTTAAAATTTTTACATTTTTGGTCCCATTACAATCCTCAGCACCCCGAAGCTCGCTCTACGATCGCCAGCGGACTTCGCAAAGACCTGAGGGGAAAAGTAGCAACATGAGTATATAAAATATACTTAGTGAGTGACCCACCCCAGCAGCCCCCTACGTCAACTGCTAAGGCACCGGTCAAACACCAACATGCACCACACCAGCAAGCATAGATGCTAAAGCGTAAACAGATGCACGAAATAAAACCACATGCCCATACATATACTGTATGCAAACAGAACATGCATACCAATACATAACTCAGCATGCCAAGCCACTCCCGCATGCATACATCTGTCATGCATGCCAACAACGAGTAACAACCCATAACATAAGGGTAAAAACAAAACCATCGTCAGCTTAAAACAAAGCTTAACAAAAGATAAACCATATTGCACTGAACCGCAAGATAAAACAATTTAAATATGCCAAAAGCGCATAAGCCATCTAAGATACAACACATAAAGATATCAGCTAATAAACATAATCAAGCTACTATGTCAATATGTCAAGGTCCGCCACCCTACCCAAATCAATTATGTCATTGATATCTTTGGATTATGTTAGGGTGAAAATCACTAACCCAAATCAGTTAGTCCTCTCATGTTTAGTTTAGTTACTCGAATTGACCCATAGTACCAAGGTTTGGTTACCCGCTTATAGTGCACATCTGAAGCACCAAACCTACGGTAGGGGCGATCTCACGACGTCCCGTAAGAGATACTTAGTAGCCGCATGCCCTCCGGAAGGCACACCCCTGAGCCTCGCACACTGTAGGAACCATCCTGGCCAAGGATGATCACCCTACGCCTACCGGCCTCAATAGAGACATCATTCATTAAAATTAGACACTCATTGTAATCGGTCCATCATCTTCCGTCCACCCCTGGCCGGTAATACTCGACTATGGGTCTAGATGAACATACATACTAAAACCAGCGTCTAATTTTAACCCTCCATCCCTGTAGTTAGGTAACTTTAGAGCAAGTCCGCTCACATATCAGTGTTCAGGGGGTAGACTAAGAATACCTGAATTTTGAAGATGTTTTGGCATTACAACAAACGTATGTCACAACCTTGTTTACTAAAGTACCGCGTGAGCTTTGGTCCGCTCACGCACCTATCCAAGTAAACAAACCACATAGCTATCCGTAATGCCAAACATATCAAATCCGTCCTACCACATGTATAACAAGACATACGTAACTAGGTAGAACAACATATCAAGCATGTTATATAAGTGAACCACATTCTACTAATGTGTTTACTAAGTCAACACACTCAAACACTATCCATAGTAGAAATACATCACAACCACTTGCTAATCCACATAAATCATGCTTTTCAACCATGTAACGGCATAAAACAATGTAATCCATGAGTATCACAAATCCATGTTAAAACCCTAACATGATTATACTCATCTACACATGTCACAACCACATTACAAGCATGACAATACATGTAAGCATATATCAAATGCTAAAACATAGAGAGCAAGCACCGCTCACATATATACAAGTCGACCTATCACGAGTATGTCAAGGGTTGCTAGCTCATATACTAACTAGTATTGCACACGCTATCACCCACC
The DNA here is from genome assembly GCA_002076135.1 of Xerophyta viscosa. Classification (NCBI taxonomy): domain Eukaryota; kingdom Viridiplantae; phylum Streptophyta; class Magnoliopsida; order Pandanales; family Velloziaceae; genus Xerophyta; species Xerophyta viscosa. Next base: position 59,897 of record MJHO01000230.1, on the reverse strand, counting down.
TACTCAGCGAGATAGAACAATCAATTTCAAGTGTTAACACCTAACACCCATTATAACAACTACCGCATGAACACCTAGAGTAACCAATTCAATACATCACAAGGTAGGCCAAACATAAATATGTTATCACACAAGCAATCCTGCCAAGAATATTATCTAGGTCACACACCTCGATATTCATCCAAGCAAACATATATATACATAGCGTGCTCCCCATGCACCAGGAATCGTATCATATTCCGACACTCCTATCGCATGCATTTCTAGAACACCCGTTCCCGCACATGTTTAGGCAATGTCAGCTTCATACATAAAATAGCATTCATAAACCACCGCCAATAGCATAGTCTCACATAAAGCCCTAATGCTCATCCCGACAGCTAACAACATACATAGTATGCTAAACAAACCACATGGAATATACCAAGACATCCAATCACGATTTACAAGCACATATATTACCACACGTACACCTAACATGTTATATATGAGTCAAGCTTATAAATCACATAATAACCGTCTCAAAATCCACGTAAAACATATACAAGCATACTATCACAAACGGTACAACCCGTCACTCTCCAACTTAGAGAAGGATTAGTCACGCGGACAACCTAAGTTCAGTGTTACCACACCTCTACCGCAGTATAACCAGCGCAAGCGGCGCACACACAACGCTAGGCAGAGTCAAGCATACACGCAAGTGCCACAATAAACATGTCCCAAGCACATCAGATCCTACTAAGAGTATTAACCCGACAGTCATGCCCTAATACTCTTCTAAGTAGAAGACCAGGTCAACGACCATACGACATGTATAACTAGGGCGCAGGCGGCGCTCAACTACACAAGATAGTGCAAAATATGTAATCATTTTACCACACACTCATCCCTACTAGAGTATAAACCTGACAACCATGTCCTTATACTCACTCGGGCAATGAGAATACCGGTAACATTTATATATAAAACCAGTGAGTCAACCGACAAACCAATAGGTATCACATCTATCTAGATGTCCCAACTAAAGATGTTATAATTATAGGCAACCCCTACTAAGGTATTAGCCTAGAGAACCCGCTATAATACCCGACCAAGTAGGATATCCGGCCAATAACATGCTAGTTATTCATACAATGTTATGCTAATATTCAAAATACAACAAGCACGAACGAGAGAGTGAGATAACAGTGAGACCGTGGGATCACTCACCTGTCGTCTCGGTCCTACTGACCCGAGACCCGACGAACGGCGAAGTCCCTCGGAACTCAACCAAAATCAACCTCACCAACTCGTTCCCGAAGTCGTAGCGACGCGACGGAGCGATCGGGTTCATCGGCGATCCTCGCCGGAGGCGGCCGGACGGTGGCGGCGACGGCGACAGCGACTGAACAGCGGCGATCGGAAGAGCGTCGGTAGCCAGCACCATGAGCATGCCTGGGAAGGCGGCAGGGATCGCCGGCGGCGCGGAGAACCAAACACAGCAGAGAGAGAGAGAGAGAGAGAGAGAGAGAGAGATGAGAACCATGCCGTGAAACATCTTGAATCGGTGGCGCAGGCACCTAAGACGGCTCTGCCAGCGGCGGCGAGTCGCGGCGGACGGCGAAACCAGCGACGGCTAGATCTAAGGTTCAGCCGCCAGTGGCAGTTACTCTAATCCTACACCTCGAGGATATCTTGTATAATGTGAAAATATTATATTTTTGAATATTAATCAGCATAAGACCAAAATGAGGCAGTTTCCCGATTTCTAGGATTTTATGTTCAAAACATATATTAATCACAAGTTTGCTATTTTATTTAAGTTTAAACCGCTTAATTAAGAGTACCCTCAGACTAAGGAGTGATGTGGAGGTGTTCTATCTTCTCCACACGTAAACGACGAACAAGTCTCAGAATATCAAAGTGCTTTATTCTATTTCCTAATTTTTTCATAACAATTAAGTGGCGACTCCTACTCTTTTCCCCCTCCGGAGGAAGGTCGTCAACACTGCAAAAACATATTTGAGTTCCATAAGGACTCAGTTACCCAAAACTCAAACTATCCATCCAATAGGTTTTCTATTAGTACATACACCTACAACTAGTATAGATTTATATGCACAACTTTTCGAAAATCATTTTCATCCGCAAAATCATGCGTTTTGCACAAAACTAACTTTTCACTGAAAATACGGAAAGCAAATACATAACATTCCATATTTTCATAAAACAAGTTTTTACATCCACAAAACGTTTTAAAGCATTCATAGATACATATGAAACATGCTTACATAGAACATGTGAGCTAATACTTCCTTTGCCAATTCTTTGCACTTTAATTTTTATAAAAAAGAAACTAGAAGTATATCTAGAGTGTACCATCTACACTAATCCTTTAAAAATAATACCTCCAAAATTCCAAAAGCTAGCTCTCTTTCGGCTAACGATCAAGCACCCTTGGCAGGCGCTCTCCCTCGAAGATTTGAAAACTGGGAAACGAAGAGCGTGAGCTATCACAGACTCAGTGAGCGGCACGAATGCATCTCCCCTCAATGCATAACATGCGACACAAGAACAATATCATAACATACATGTACAAGTATAAACAACACAAGGCATTCCATAGTTAAACAAACATGCCAAGTATTAATATAATCGTCTACTTAACTCAAATCAATTATACCATTGATTATCTTTAATTATATCAGGGTGGAATAGGGCTGAGCATCAGGTCAACCCGAATTAACCCGACCCGACTCGAATTTTAAATAGCCAACCCGAACTTAAAATGAACAGACCCGACCCGACCCGAATTAGTAACCAACCCGAACCGAAAAAAATTCGGGTTGGATCGGGTCGGGTTTGGGTTGACCCGAATTAACAATTTTTTCAGAAAAAAAATGTTAAAGTGCAATAAAAAATGAAAATGTAACTAATACAAACAATAAAAGCGAATTACATATCAAATAGAATGCTAAAAAAGAAAATATACAAAGTTGACACATAAAAAAAGAATGAATAACAGTTTGTATAACAAATAATGAGCAAAGACCAAATAACAAGTGTACTCCATGTAAAACAACTAAACAGTTAACACCAATTAAGAGTTTAACACTCCAAGCAGTAGCAGCAGTAAGAGTGAACACTATTCAACATTTAACAGCTGCAACACCACAAATAGAAGCTTTAAAACAGAAGCAGCACAGTAGCATAAAACAACACAGTAGCAAATGCATTCAACAGAAGCAGCAGCAGTATTTAACAGCACAACAGCAACAACATTCAACAGAAGTAGCAGCATTCAACAGCACATCAGCAACAACATTCAACATCCGCAACAGCATCCAACACATCATGATCCAGCAGCTAACAACAGCAGCAGCTCCAGCCTTTAACTTAACAGCAGTAATACCTGTTGAGAAAAAAAAAAACACATCCAGCAACCAACCCTTAACTTAATTAGCAACAGTACCTTCAATGATCACATACTTCTGTAGGGAAAAAAAAACCTTACAATCATATGTGCAATTGATGTCATCGTGTCTCGTCACAAAATATTGGAACTTCGATACATTGGCGGCACTTTTAATATTTTGGACATCTAAATAGAAAAAAATATATGAAAAGATTAATCCAATTTAACAGGAATAAGCAAGAACGAAATAAAATACAAATATTTAATAACTAACCATTGTCTATCATATCGGTTTCTTCTTGTTGTAACTCAGATATATCCATTGCTTTCATCCAATCTTGTAGACATATAAATCCTTCTACTACTCTAGGAGTCAAAGAGCTCCTAAATGAATCAAGTACGCGACGACCAGTACTGAAAGTAGACTCGAACGATGCTATACTAACTGGAATAGCCAAAATATCACGTGCCATAAGTGATAGAACTAGAAATCTGACACTGCTACCTTTCCACCACTGTAGAATATCAAGATCCTTCTTAACCGCTACAATTGCCTCACTCATGTACTCATCTAACTCCGTCTTATTTTCTTGTAAACTTTCATCAAGATGTTGCATGAACCGCAAGGCCGATAACGATAAACCCGAAGATTGTTCGATAATACTTACGTTCCTAGACCCACCAACAGCTCTTTGGATGTTATCATTATTATTCTCACCAATGGTAGAGCTACACCCACAACCATTGTACTCATCGAACATAGAACAAAGCACTTTGAGAACATTAACGAAAATAGTTTTAGCCCTTTCCCCAGTATACATAGTATCTATAACAAACTTCACATACTTCATCTTGTAATGAGGATTAAAAAAAGCACCCAAAAATATCATCAAGCAATTGAAATCAAGATTGCTAGTTGTCTATGAGCTAATAGAGTGCAGATAAGTATTGTTAGTTGTGTATGAGAAGCCGATACTTTATTGGTCAACTCCTCAAACTTTTCAAGCAATTGAATCAAGATTCTTACATTTTCCCAATCAGATCTACTAGGTCTCCCATGTCGAGGACTCTTGTGCATAGCCATGATAAAGTTATTATCTGCCATAGGAAATCTATCGAATGCCTTTTCATACATTTGAGCCACATTCAACATTTTCTATGTGGAATTCCATCTGGTCGAAACATCGAGGCATAAAAATGACTTGCAATCTAATTTCTCGCGCTCACTACACATTTTAAAAGTATGCAATCTAGATGGAGATTGCCTAACATACTTGACAGCATCCCTAATACGCTCAACAGAATCATCCGTCAGCTTCAAACCATCTTTAACAATCAAATTTAAAATATGTGCAACACATCTATCATGAACATATTCACCATTAAGAATGAAAGCTTTTTCCGGCAGATTTTACTTCAATGATCTAACACAAGTATCAATAGAGCTGGCATTATCAACTGTGATGGCCATCACCTTTTCAATGCCCCATTCATATAAGCACTGTTTAATTGCAAGCGCAGCGGCTTTACCCTTATGACTAATGACGGGGCAAAAATTCAAAATTTTCTTATGTAACCTCCAATCATTATCAATAAAATGACCGGTGATTACCACATAAGTGATGTTTTGAATTGATGTTCATCCATCAGTCGTAATGCAAATGCTACGGCAATTAGATTTCATCCAACTCTTCAACTTATTTCTCTCTTCAACAAAAAGCTCATAACGTTACGTGCTACAGTAAAGCGGGAAGGAACATGAAACCTAGCTTGCATGGCATAACAAAACTTTTTAAATTTTTCGTTCTCGACAACTCTAAATGGCAGTTGATGACTAACTAGCATCTCAGCTACAGCCTTTCTACAAGCTATGTCTTCGTACTTCCATGGTTTTAATTCACTTATTGACTGATCAGAAGAAACAAGCTGTAGGGTCAACTCAGATTGCTTAAGATCAGGTCTTTGCGTTCATTAGCTTCATACCGACGACACTTTGCCATTGGTTTTTCATACTATTAGTACCCAATTTAGAGTTTGCGGCATATACCTGACCACAATAATTACATGTAGTTGTTTTCTCGTCTGTCACTTGATCATCCTTTCGGTGAAGTGCTGCCAAACAAGCGCCCTTTTCTTCATCGGCTTCCTCTTTTTATTTCAAGTTGCACATGATGTAGTAGTAGAAGGTGCAGCTTGTGAACTTCCTGTTAGCGGGTGAGCTGATGGCTGAGCCTGATCGTCTGAACTTCCCGCTTGAGTCTCGGTAGTTGGCTTCTCCACTTCCATTTGACCAGATCTATCAGCAAAAAATATCAGAAACCAAAAAAAAGATCATACGGAATTATCAATTACAAAAGAAATCGTATCAGAAACAGAATAATTAATTAATAGATTTCAAAAAATCATATGGAATTACAGAGTTACATATTTCATAATTATGAAGTTAGGGTTGCGACGGCGTTCACCAACTAAGATTCACCATATATAGTCATATAAATAAGTTTCACCAACTAAGTTTCCACCGCCCACCGTAGTTTTGGCAATTCAGGTCCACGCAAAAGTTCAAGCAGAGGATCCAGAGCAAGATCATATGAAGTATTTGTCCCGATTTTAGAAGAAGGTGCGGACCACCCGCAGACAGACGGTCAGACAGAGTGGACGATTCAGACGCTAGAGGATATGCTTCGAGCTTGCGTGTTGGACTTTGGTGGTAGTTGGGAGGATCACCTATCTTTGATTGAGTTTGCCGACAACAACAGTTACCACAGTAGTATCGGGATCGCACAGCACGAGGATTTGTATGGCAGGAGTTGTCGTACTCCCTTGTTTTGGGATCGAGCGGTAGATACGGGATCTGTGGGTACGAATGTTGTTGAGAAGGCTAATCAGAAGATTAGGGTGATTCGTCAGAGACTAGAGACAGCGCAGTCCCGCCAGAAGTCCTATGCAGATAAGCGCCGACGTGAGTTGGAGTTCCAGGTCGGGGATTTTGTTTACCTCAAGGTTTCGCCGATGAAGGGTGTTCAGAGGTTTGGGTTGAAGGGCAAGTTGAGCCCGAGGTTCATTGGCCCGTTTGAGGTTACCGAGCGGATTGGTAGTTCAGCCTACAGGTTAGCCTTGCCGGAGTCGTTTGCGCATGTTCACGACGTTTTTCACGTTTTGACGCTTCGGAAGTACTTGGGGGATCTGTCTTGTGTGGTTTCTGAGGAGTCGCTTCCCGTTCAGAAGGATCTTACTTTTGAGGAGCGACCGGCTAAGATTCTTGATCGAAAGGAGGTCTTACGGAACAAGACCGTACCTTTGGTCAAGGTTCTTTGGCGTAGTCGTGAGTTCGAGGAGGCTACGTGGGAGCCGGAGGCAGCGATGCGTGCTCGCTATCCAGAATTGTTTTGATTCGGAGGACCGAATCCCCTTAAGTGGGGAGGGATGTGAGGTCCGTGATTTCCGTTTCTTTGTTTTATGTTTGTTTGATGCGTGCTTGGTTACTTGTCCGATAGAAATTCTCGGTTAGAGGTTTTTAGACACGTGTGTGCGTGCGTCGGTACGCGAGGTTTTCTTTCGCATAGTGTTTTAAATGTTGTTGGTGCTTTGCAGAGAGGTTTCGGTTGACCGAAACCTATTACCGGTAAACCGAAAGTGTGCGGACGAACGGGTATAAGTCTGGTCGGGCACGCACGGGCAAGCTCATTCCCTCTTTTCCACCGAGCCAGCTGAGAGGTGAGCTCCTCCTTGAGTTCCCTTGCTTGTTCTTGGCCGATTGGTGTGCGTGGAGTTGGATTGATTGCGGATTCGAGTTCCCGGACTCGAGGGCTACATGTGTATACCGAATTCGTTGGATTCGACCGAGGTTTGGTGCGTAGGAGATTCTAAGGTTTTGTACTCGAGGTGAGCGGTGTTTGCTTTCCTTGTGTATGCCTTTATTATGTGTTGTACATGTGTGATCATGCTTGTTATGTGGTTTATGGCATATATTAATGAGTAGAAATCATGTTAGGGTTTAACATTGATTTTGGATACTCATGGTTATATTGTTTTGTGGACTAGCATGTGGATATAATATGGTTCTACTATGGATAGTGTTTGAGTATGCTTATACTTTGTAGACACTTTAGTAGAATGTGATGAGTTGTATAACATGCTTGATGTGTTTAGTTCTACCTAGCGATGTATGGTTTATAATACATGTGGTAGGACGGATTTATTATGTTTGGCATGACGGATAGCTATATGGTTTTGTTTACTTGGATAGGTGCGTGAGCGGACCTACTCTAGCGGCACTTTGTGACATACGCTTGTGTGCCTAACGGTTTATTTCTACCCGGCTGAGTACGTGAGCGGACTTGCTCTTGTGATACTCTTGGTAGGTTGGAATTAAGATTAGAGCGGTTTAGTTGTATGCTCATCTAGTACCCGGTAGTCGAGTGGTTTTACCGACTAGGGTGGCGGTATGATGGGCCGATTACAACGTGAGTGTCTAATCTTAATAAATGATGTCTCTATTGAGGCCGGTAGGCGTAGGGTGATCACTCTTGGCCAGAGTGGTTCCTACATTGTGCGAGGCTCAGGGTTGTGCCTTCCGAAGGGTGCATCGCGACTGAGTATCTCTTACGGGACGCCGTGAGATCACCCCTATCGCGGGTTTGGTGCCTTGGACGTTCACTAGAGGCGAATACCAAACCTTGGTACTGGGGTCAATTCGAGTACCTAAACTAAACGTGAGAGGAATAACTGGTTTGTGTTAGTGATTTCACCCTAACATAATCCAAGGATATCAATGGCATAATTGATTTGGGTTGGGTGGAGGACTTTTTAATATTGACATGGTAGCTTGAATGTGTATATTAGCTTATGTCCTTATGTGGTGCCTTAAATGGCTTGTGCTCTTATGCATGTTTATATATGTGAGATCTCTTGCTTGAGATGTTGTGCCCTTGAAGTATTGGTTTGGAAATGCAACGGCGCCGTTCACTGAGCCGGTTTGACTCACGCTCTTTGTTTCCTCTCTTTTCAGATTCAGGTAGTCGCGGTAAGACATCGGCTGAGGGTGCTTAGGCGGCTAGTGTGAGCGAGAGGGGAATTGTTATTACCTTGCGTTTGAGGTATAGTCTTTTGGGGGTTTAAGTGTTGGTTGTAAACACTTAGGAAATCCTTATTTTGTATACCTAGTTGAATAGGTGAAAAATTGTGATAATAGATTTAAAAATAACGAAAATCATTTTACGATATGTACAACGCACTAACATATACGCAAGCCAATAAATTTTTTGGAATAGTTTTTCAACAAAAAAATTATAGATTTGGGATAAGATCCAAAAATTTAATATTGAAAGTTTTTTTCAAAAAATACTTACAAATTGGGGTGTTTTGGGAGCTCAGAGGTCTCAACTTGTTTTCCAAAAACAAAAAAAACAAAAGAACAAGGAGGATGAAATGGCAAAAATTCAAGAACCGGCAACTGTCTCAGGAAATATAAGTAATTGATTAGATGTAGATAGACATTAACAGTAACAATTTTCACACCTAAGAACGGACAACTTGTACAAAAAAATTCTAATTGATCAAAAAACAGCTTGTTTTTTTCAACCCAATGTGCGTAATAAATGCAGTTAAAAATGTTCTAAAACCAAAAAGTTACCAATTAATAATAACTAGCTGTACTAATTAATTATAGAAACAAAAAAAAAGGCACCACCTACTGAATGTTGGCTGAATTGGTTGGTTAGTAAGAGATCAGAAGTTTGAACCTACAGTAAAAATTTGTCGAAAACAATTATCGAAATTATTCCATCTATCAAAAGGATTAATTATATCTCCTGTAGAGATTGGTATATTCTTGTAAAAACCAAATTAAAAAAGGTGCATTATTTGCTCATAACCATTTCCACCAAGTAATAATTGTGCCTACGGTGTTTAGTGCGAGCTGTTGGAACTTCCGCTGGACTACTTGAGCTTAATTGTACAAAGGAATTCTAATGGATCAAAATAAAGAACAAAAATTCAATTGATTTTTTCAACTCAATGTCAGAAATAAATGCAATATGAAAGATACTAAAATATAAAAGTTACGAAAAAAGAAGATAATTCAGAAAAGTCAATAGTAAGTTAATTCAGAAAATTGTAGCATGTATAATCGTAACATATACGACTACAATTCTGAACATGTAAGCATAGTCCACAATGATGAAATTCTACTAAGATGTATTTAGAACCATTCCAATGCACGAACATTACAAATATGGCATAGGATCATGCTAATTTCTCTAACGGTATAACTGAAACAACGCAGTTTATCTATTATTTGTTGATTGCATAGCCTTGACAGTATAATAATAACAATAAAAACAGTGATGATAAATAGTAAATAATAATTAACAATAACAATAGTCATAATAACAGTGATGATGATAATGATAAATTAGAACCTAAAATATCTTCACCTGGTCAATTGCTTGATTTGCACCAGTCTCGAGCAATTCTGGAGGTCAATCACTTGTGAGTAATATAAGTGGTACAAAAGCGTAATTAGCTTCAACAACAAGCTTATACTCTCTCATCAGCTAAATGAAAGGGATAATAACATAAATAACAATAAAAATTCAGTTCAAGGATTATATCATTTTGCCATCTGATCTCCAGTAATCACACTTAATTCACAAACTATAAATTGTATCTAACAATATAAATTACTACTCTTATCTAAAGGAAAAAAACATATAGAGTTACTGGAGAGTACTGTAGACTCATACGAAGGATGAAACCTATGATGCATAGCAAAGTAAAAGGGGAAAAGTTTCTCATAATTTCTTCCTGCCACTCATTAATTACTTGTTGTCATAATATAATAAGTAGCCCCAATGAAGTTAATGGCTTACAACTGCTCCTTTTGTGCTAATAAATACAGTCCACTCCTTCCCATTGAAATAGAATGGCTTTTGAACAACAAACTTCTTCTGAAATTCCACCAAAGTATTCACTATTTACAAATGACTTTCCTGCCCTACCTTCTAGATATTATAATAAATCCATTTTTAAACAGCAGTAAAAGAGCTCAAAATTGATGTTTAACAAAAACATAACAAGCACACATGGAACAACAAAAACATAACAAGCACACATTGAATTTAGGCTAACTACAACTTTTAATCGAAAATAGATAAAACGATAATAAATTAAAGCTACTCAGCTAGTTGAATTGTGATTTGGTTCGATTATTCTGGAAGCTCAGGTAGGCTTTTCTATAGGATACTCTTTGTGTGGAATAACTGGTTGAAGAATGACAAGATTTTGGTGAAGTTTGAGTGACAAACTTAGTGCATCTTCTCTATCCCTTTTACTAGCTTAGCGAGATGAGGTTGCTTTCATATTCTTTTCTCTTTCCTGCTTTCACTAGTAACCCTCCCCATCAATAACTGGAGTTAACCTACTTAACAATATCAGTTCTAGATAGCTCCGATATTCCCATGCCAAAGCCAAATACTTCAGTAACTGGAGTTAACCTTCAATAACCCTCCCCTTCAATAACTTCAGTAATGACTCGACTCGTACTTACTACACAGACTCATGTTTGTTTGTTTTCCAACTTCATTTTCTTCTCAAAATGAAAAAAAGGAAATGACCATGTTGTTGCATTAGCAATACAAATAATCCTTTTCGGAGAAGGAAAGAAGGATTAACAGATTATCCATAGCATAATCATGAAGAATACATTTAGGATCATAAACAAGAATGTAGACACACATCAATTTCAAATTAACCATTACCTGTGTGCAGCACAAAGTTTCTCTATTGAAATATCATGGCGCCGTGTAAAAGCACTTCTCCAACGTGCTCAGATCTGTGGTATTGGCTACAGGTAAGAGACTGAAAATTGCACCATCATGATTGTTTATCACAATAATAGTCATTGGCATTCTCTCCATTCTTCAAAAATAAAGATAAAGAAGGGGGTAACGATACAATTCAACCTAAATTAAATATTATTATAAAAAAAAAACCATATGATTGGAAATTGCACCAATTTAGTGGATAAGAGTTTGTAGAGACAAGTTACAAATATTAACACAGTACAAATAGCAGCAATGGGAAAAAAAATGTTCTGATTATGCACAGTCAATTAACCAAGAAATAAAGAGATTAGCTGGTTTTCACAAAGCAACCAAAGTAAATAGGACAAAGAAACCATAGTGAAATAATAGTACACACTGCTAGCAACAATTGGAAAACTGGAACGATAGGTGTTCAGGTTACTTGAATGAAAAGTAAATACATCAACAGGTTTCTGCAAAAGCAACAAAAAGATGTAAACTACATGTTGGCTATTTGAATCAAATAATATGCTAGTTTTATTGTTAGTCAATAACAAGGTTTTCCGTGCCGTGCCGAGTCGAGTATCGGTAAATCCGAAACTGGGCAGGTGCCGACCGTGCCGATCCATATAATTTTTTATGTTTAAAAATTATTTAAATAATTAAAGATATTAATAAAATAAAAATATTAAAATTTAAAATAAAATATAAAAATTTTAATAATATATTCAAAACAGATAGTATAAATTTATTGCCAAATCACCGCCCTTCATATGGACGGCCAAAAAAAAAAAAAAAAAAGGGCAGCCAACCACAGAAAGAAAAAAAAATAATAATATGAAAAGAGACAAAGGCCAGCCAGTGGCTGGCCTTTGACTTTTTGACCGCCCGTGAAGGGCGGTTGATTTGACCGCCCTTCACGGGCGGTCCAATCCCAAAAAAAAAAAGAAAAAAAAAATTTGAGAAGCCAGCCACGTGGCTGGCTTTTCACCGCCCGCGAAGGGCGGTCGTCACAGGCGGTTAAAAAAAAAAAAAAAAATTAAAATCAGGTGCCGACCGTGCCGGGCGGCACCTGCCGGCTCGACACCGAGCCGGTGCCGGAACCGGCCGGCACCAGCATGTGCCGGCGCCGCCCGTGCCGCCCAGCACGGAAAATCTTGGTCAAGAACATACAGTTTTGTAAATCATTAAATGCACCGATAGATATGTGATAAGTTAATGTTACACAATAGTAACTGCAACATGCCAGAATACTAAAGAGCCATCATGAAATGTATATTGCTAGGATCCCTGCAGAATTGTTTTAAACCATTACTTGTACTTTGCAAATTGGAATTGGAAAGGCATTTCCCAGCATGTTAATCAGACATATCCAAATATTCGAGTTCAAGATAGCATATTGGAATTGGACAAACCAGTAAAAAGCAGTTTCTACGCTTTGAAAACTAAAGCTCCACTCAGTTTAGAGTATATTTTCTAGCCACAGCCAAGGACATAAAGTAGAATGTTTACAAAATAGAAGGCACGGAATCTATACTGCTAATCATGTCAATACTCTTGAGCATCTAGTAACAAGAGTTTCTTTACTTGACCCAATTTGAGAGAATGAATATTGATTATGATCTAAGAACACATCTACGCCCATTTGGTCCTAGTGCATGATAGTTCTTTAAACCTAATAGTGTTTAGCAGTATATCAGTAATTTCTAACATCATAAACCTATGCTTATTGCCGTGTTTGCCAACTTAAATTGTAAGGTCTCGATTACCGGTTAGGTATAATCGGGGTGATTTTAGATCGATCGAGGGTTTTTGATTGATTCTTGGTTGCTTGATTTGTCTTTGATTTGATTCGGAATTTGATTTGGATCCAAATCAAGCGTTTTGGGCCGAATTGGGCCCAAATTGGGCTGGACCCGGCGGACCGAGCCAAGTTGGCTCGGCCAGGCCGAGCCCAGGCTGGGTCGGACGCGCGGGCGAGCGGTTGAGCTCGAGCCCGACGCGCCCGAGCCCAGACGCCCGCACCCATTTCTCTCCCCCCCTCTCTCTGCACTAAGCAAACCATCAATACCACTCGTACCTCTATTAGCAGCAACAAGTATGCCGTGAAATGTTGGATCCCATGACATCAATCGTGAAGAATGAGTTACGGATCTTAACCACCCATTTGTATACGAGAAATAGAAAGCAATCAAGTTTAAGATATCAAATTAGGCGGGAGGACCGGCACGACTCGAGTTTGGAATTTGCCGAAACTCGGCACAAGACGACACCTTAAACGTTGTGAAAAAACACACTTCATTCCTCCTCCATTAATATCAGCGAAGTATCTTCAGCAGAAGTTTTGAGTCCTATTTTTAATTGTAAGACCTGCAATAAGACAGGTCTACTTCCTGCAACCACCATTCTAAATGCCAATTTGCATTGACCGATGCAAAGACAATCCCCAAGATTATGACTCGCCAAGAATTGTGATTCACAATTAAGCAGGTCATAAGGTGGGGTATTAAAAAATAGGAATTTACGTTTGCATTGTTGAAATAAGAACTTAAATTCTCACAGAAGCTAGTAGATTCGAAACAGTTTCCAAATGAAGTTATCACCACCGCTGGTTTGTGAGATCCCTTTCCATAGCCAACAGCATGATATGCAAGTGAACGTTCAACATAGCAAGACACACATGTCACAAGCACGTAACAGCAAGCAGGAATTGCAAGTGGGGATTATCTAGAACCTGGAGCTACACAGAAGTACCGGAACACAGAATCAATAAGGCATACATTGAAATTAGAAAAATAAAATGTGATGGTCAAACTCACCGTCAAACCAAGCCTAACTAGAAAAAATAAAAAAAAAAAGTACTACAACATAAGCTTTGTCTTCCTCCCCCCCCCACCCCCCCAAAAAAAAAAAAAAAGAATCACCGCATCGTATCGCCGCCAGTCGTGAATGTTCTCCTCCTTGCCCGAGGTATTGACTACCAAAACACAAACTACTACCGATATCATACTAAACCATTGTCAAATAGAATAGAGCATCCAAATGTAAACTCGAAGTGTAAAATCACATGTTTTTATTTCTTTTATATATCACAGTTTACATAAAACACAGATATTAGAAAATCCATGCAAGTATTTTTAGAAGTAAAATACTTCACTAAGACAGATTAATATAGTAATACCTGAGGAAATGAATATATACCCGGGAACCATCTTGTATCCTCCTATAGAACAAGGATTGTTCCTCCATAATTCCAACCTATCGATGCATAATGTCCTTATAAGAGGAGAATCTACTGAAAGATATCTGTAGAAGAATACATCATGATGGCTTACCCTTTAAGCCAAGTTACACTAACAAACCAAGCGAAGAGGAAAAATTAAAACATCTACCAAAATTAATGGATTTTTGCCTAGAACGTCAAATGAAAACAAAAAGAGCTATAGTTTGACATCCATGCAATGGGTTGACATTCCATAGGCATTTGAGAATACGACGCAACCATACATAACAACCAAGTAATTCAATCCTAGGGGTGCTAGTTTAGCGCGATCTCCTCCTTGGAACCTTCAAAGTGTGTTCCAAGATTGTAAGGAACCTGTAAGCTCATCGTAGCGAAGAGGGTATCACATCACACAATTAAATGAGTACTATATCTATTTCCTTTGTTCTTCCATGAAACCAAGAAGTATGTTCTAAATAAAATTCTATTACATCAATTGTGTGATCAGTTGATTTAGTCGTGCAAGATCTAATATGTATGACATAATTCCCATTTAAAACAATTCTTTCCCTATTAGAATAAGAATTAGGAATCCTACGTATAGGAATCAAAAAAGGTGCAGTATAGTCTTAACATAAGTTGTTTATTAAGAGTTATTTCAATCTCAAAGAAGAATTTTAAGAGTTTTTTTTTTATTAATTTGATTACAAAAGATGACTTAGATCTTCCAAGGTCTATTCAATGGACAAGACATGAATAAAAGTTGGTACTTCACTTAATTATACATGTTAATGGGGGAAAAGAAGTGAGGTTGATGCGGGGTTATGCGGACAAACAAGTGAAAGTTATTTAAACACTACCAAAAAACAAAAAAATTAAGCAGTAGATATACGTTTACTTATTTCTTGTTGAGGAAAAATAAGTAAGCAGTGTTAATGCTAATCAAAGGCACCAAATATAATTTTGTGGTCAAATTAATTATTTAAACATTGTCCTCAAAATCCTTATCTCAAGGCACCATAAAATTCTTTGGAGGACAATTAAGTAAAGCCAACATGGAGTCCACACCAGGTAGAGTTGGATGCATGGTTATGTGGGCAGTGTCTTACTCAAAAAAAGAAACACTACATTACTATCTGCAAAAAAAAAAAAAATTACCTTGCACAATTTCAATCCCATTGCAATGATATGAGCATCTTGCTGAACGGACCATTTTCACCCATTTTCTCCGGAACCAAACTTCATCGTTCAATCATGGTGGATAAATTCTTCTTGGTTCATCTTGCATATGTTTTAAATTTTGATGTTATCAGTATGCTGCAAGTCTTATTTATAAATTAACAACAACACTATTTTCCAAGATGCTTGTTATAAAAAAATTCTGCTTATATTCAACCAGTGAAATTAAAAAAAAAATACCCATATAAGAAGACCTGGATCTTATACCAATTTTCAAGACCACTTACAACGTGATATAAGTATTTTCCAATTATGTTTGGATGTATCAATAACATTTTTGTATAAAAAGGAAGTCTTGGATAAATATGTTTAGTGAAATTTTGTTATGTCTTCAAATAATCAATAATAATAAGGGAATAGTGATAAAATCAGATCATGAAAACTAAAATTGTACTTAAGTTGAGCTAAGCAATTACCTCCTCCAAAGACTACCCACATACCATTTTCCAAGGAAAGTCTCAATCCATTTGAGAGTAGGTATCTACCCCTTGCTTCATCTTGTATTCTACGAACTTTTCTGGCTGCTTCATTTCTCAGCCATATATATGATCTATAGTGTGCAAGTTGAATATATGAAGACAAACCTAGACTACATTCAAATGCACTCTCAAAGCCTCCAACAACGCTTGGCTTAATAACCTACGAACATAGATAAGACACAATTACTTCTAAGAACCATTACAAAGTATACCAGATGGAAGAAATAGAATTAACTAACAACAACAACAATTCCAGGATGTGCAAAGTCTTTCAGCTTTTTTGTATGTCTCCTTGCAAATTGTTAATAGTCTCAACTAATGCCACTGGTAGGCCGATTTCGTGACAAAACTTTATAATGTTACCATCATTACATATGGGTTTCTAAACCACAATAATGGAAATACATTAGCAAGGTTTGATTCACACAATCATTTCTTTTCTAACACAAAAACTATCTACAAATGTATAAATTTGATGACAGGTACCACTCTAACGGAATGACTTGAACTTAGAACTGTAAGGCTTGGAGCTTTGGTTTAGGAAGTACGTTTACCTAAAATCTCACAGTCATAACTAAAAATTCCAAGGAGAAACAACTAACAACTAAGATCCTTCAAAATAGAAGAAATTCTCAATTTGAAGGGGGAAGTCCTAATGCTAACTCGAAGGGTGGTAGTTATTGTAATAATTAAGTTTGTCAGGATATAATCCAGGCCCTCTTCTGTTTCTCATTTTTCTATTTCTCTTCCTGTTGTTGGTGCTAAATGCATACGAACACTGCTAAATCAAATATCCAATGTGAAAATCCTTATCAATACATATCGTACAAACAGGCTAACGCTCTAATTAGATACCTTAGAATTATACAATGAGCGTGGTTGAAGATATCAATATTAAACAATTATTAGGGAATTTATATACGAGCTGTCATTAATTCTCCAACAAGTTTATCTTGAAATAATTCATTGGACGCCACTTACTAATGAAATAGAAAACAGTACTTCTGTACCATCTTTTTCATGAGATGGCACCATAGAAATAACAATGATATACCTGACTTGAGACATGCAGAATTCTGAAATCAAAAGTTTAAATAGCTGAAATCCTACACATCATATTTTCAACGGAAAATCAGACTAGTCATATTTTCATACGCAGTTATTTCGTATAACTCAACTCTGTGATGCACAAGAAGTTTCGTATAAACTGACATTTTAATCCATCTCTGACATCAGCTCAATTGAAAATTGGACATTACCGAACGTTAATGAGATATAAAGATGGCACACATGCAGGGGTTTATGTGCACAATTGATGGCACACACGAAGGGTGCATTCATCAAGGTCTGTGTCCATCAGATACTTGAAAAAACAGTATAAGGGACAGGTATCCATTAGCTTTGTAAATGTTGACCTCCAAAACAAGGATGGAATTGACAGCAAATGTGCATCAAGTCCTACATTGAAATCATGTTAGATACAAAGACAAAACAGAAATCCTAACAAGCACGCGATGGTACCTCATGTATTTTAAAGTTCAAATATGCAATATCGTTAATATTTTGCTTACCTTCCATTTAATGGTAGTAAAACGATCATCAGCTAATTGGGAGACATTATGAGCAACCTGCTTAGGAGAGCCAATACAATTCACAAGGGCTGCAACATATACGTGGCCTGATGTCTGCACATCCTCACAACATTTAGAAGGCCCCTTATTGCCTACGAGTATATTAAAGAAATGTGAACCCTGCCTTGCTGCCAATGCACATAACCCTGCCTTGCTCTTCAGCATCCCACAAGTCCTCTTTATAGATTTCAATTGGAGGAACCTGTTTGAACACTGCGCAAGGTTACATTTGGAAAGACTATGCGGCCAATGGAATGCGCACACATCTCAAACCAGGAAAATGTTACGCATTTCAAATCAATATTGTTTACCAGAATTGCAAAAGTAAGAACATCCAGTGACAGTGTGACATTCCCCATGAGTGGTATACACACAATGCTGGAGACAGAAGTAGAACTTTTATCAACTTGATTAGACACAATTAGGAAGCTCCCAAACCAAAACCTAAATTGAGAGATTGAATGCTTTCAAACAGTATAACAAATTCCCGTGCACAACAAAACCAAAATTGAGAGTTTGGATGCTTTTACAACATAAACGAAAAAATGGAAAGATGGGGTCACTTTATATAAACATAATTAAGAAGAAAATGGAGTTTGAGATTGTGGTTCCATCAAAAATAATAAGCAAGATAGCATCAGACCAAACCTCTCCGAACCCTAAACTACTATCATGCAAGGATATAGTTAACATAGAAGCCCTTGTGGTGGAAACTTGTTGTACCAATCGCAAAGCAATCATGCATTTAGCGGGACAAATCGCATACTACCTACTTACTATAGTGCCGGCATATGTTCTATGTGGCTTGCACACTTCTATTTTCATCGTTATTGCCAAATATTACTTCATATCAGAAAATTGGTGGTATCGTTAAGGGCGTGTTTACTTGGAGAGGGAAGTGAGAAAGTAGGAAAGTGAAAGTTGGAAAGTCAGTTTCCTTGTTTACTTTAAAAGAGAAGTGAAAGTAGAAAGTTGGAAAGTCAGCTTCCTTGTTTACTTTAAATAGAAAAGTGAGAAACTGAGAAACTGACTTTCCTTTCACTTTCCATCTCTATGTAATTTTTATTTTTTTGACTTCCTCATTAAACGTTAGAAAGTGGGAGGACAAACTTGCACTTTAGCTTGCTTTAGCTGCCCAAAATCGGTGGTATTCCTTCACTAGCATTGAACCACCTAAAATACAAAAAAAGGGAAAAACTATTTAAGAAACAAAACTTCATGTCAAGCCCAAGAAGGAAGTTGGACTAAAAGAAATCCAATAAGCACCCTCACATCAGAAATTTTCCATGGAAGCCAGCACGGCACTTAAAACGAAAAATAGTTACATTATTGTAAGATGAGGAAATGGAAAAGTAACATAAGCATTAGGGAATTTATGATATTAGATTGATTATAAAATTATCCAAAACTTACGCATCACCAGCTACACTTTTTTTTTTTGGGATTTAATAGGGGAAATCCTTGCCCATACATGGCCCCAGATCTGTATCCAGTAGCACAGATAAACCTTCAGGTAGTACCAATCCCAACTCCGTCAATCGAGGTTAGCATCTTGATGCGTGCGCATGTAGGCAAAGGTCGACTGCCATGGGATACAGAGAAAAATATATCCGCCCTCCTCATAAACGTGCAGAATAAATCCACAAAAATGCACAGCATGAGCGAGACCCAATACTCAACCACTACACCATCCTCGGGGACACAAGTTACATTTTATAGAGGATTAAATGACAAATAAAATACGCTTACTTCACAAGCAAATCAAAGTCCTAGCTCCCATGGTTCCAAAATATCATAGGCTCTGTCTTTCTTGCAAGGAAATTCACATCCACCTTGGGCTAGAAACAGGAAGTCGAGATCAATATATGCTAGTCACAAAAGTTGCCTACCACACCATTTTTACTTCTTAATTTATCACCATCAATATTAAATGGGTCTCATTGTAAGAAATTTAAGCGCCGAGACCAACAGAGACATGTTAAAGGAATGAATCAAGGTTAAGCATGTAGTGAGAAAATATCCAAAAATGAAGGAAAGCCAAATCATAAAGGATCAGTCAACCGTCAACTAGATATGAGATATTATTAAAACAAAACTATAACTATGTGAAAACCTAAAGCACAAGCTATCATAATGTGGGCACAGGGAGAACAAAACATAAAATAAGCTATGGGTTTTATTTACAAGCTGTCGGGTCGATGGAGTTAATGATGTAGAGGCAAACAGTTTATAGCAAAATAAGTCCTAAACCATTCCCAATTATTTGGTCTTAGACTTCTAAGGAATAATGAATTTAGCGGGACAAATCGCATACTGCCTACTTACTATAGTGCCCGCATATATTCTATGTGGCTTGCACACTTTTATTTTCATCATTATTACCAAATATTACTTCAAATGGTAGTATCGGTAAAGTAGTCCAGGTAGCTCAGCTAAGAGCACCTGTGTGATTTGAGAAGGTTCTCCAAGGCCTAGATTCATAGGCCTGATGAAATGTAAAAACTGTAGCATGTGGTACTCCATTCATGCAAGGTTAATGCGATATGTGTTGCTTGTTGTAGGCCTCTTACAAGTAAAGATGTGTGATGCATCCGCCCAGTGGATGATTGTGTAAGCTGACATATTATAAAAGATGTGAAGTCTCTTCCCATGCTTTGGTTCCATATAGATTATGTTGCAACGTAGACTTCCAAACTCAATAAGGCTTTCCTTTACAAAAAAATAAGGAAGGTCTAGCCAAGTTCTAAATGATTTATTGCGGTTCTAAACGATACCACAAGTTAATAGTCTTTGAAGACATTTTAATAATCATTGAAGACATTTTCCACGCAGCATGTCACTGCATGTAGTAAATAATAATTAATAATGACATTAGTTATAATAGTGATGACCATGATGATGATAAATTAAAATCGAAAATATCTTCACCTGGTCAATTGCTTGATTTGCACCATACTCGTGCAATTCTGGAGGGCAAACATCTGTGAGCAATATAAGTGGTACAAAAGTATAACTAGCATCAACAACCTTCTTATAATCTATCATTGGATAAAAGAAAGAGATAATAACATAAACAACTTTAAAAATCAGTTTAAGGATTATATCAGTTTAACCATTAGATCTCCAGTAATCACACTTAACTCACCAAACTTAAATTGTATCCAACGAGATAAACTTCTATTTTGATCTAAGGGAAAAGTGTATACGTTAGCAGAGACAGAGACTACTGCAGACTCATACAAAGGATGAAACCTATGATGCAAAGGAAAGAAAATAAAAAGGGAAAAATTTTCTCATAATTTCTTCCTGTCATTAATTGATTACTTGCTATCATAATATAATAAATAGCCCAAATCAAGTTAATGGTTTATAGCTGCTCATTTTGTGCTAATAAGGATCCTACTTTACTTGAATTTCACTTCTACTTAATAGTTTGACCTGCGTATGTGAAATTACAAACTGTCCATTCCTTCCCAAAAAATGAAGCATAGCTACAGCGACATAGGTTGTCTTTTGTACAACAAGCTTCTTCTGAAAGTCCACCAAAGTATTCACTATGTGTACAAATGACTTTCCTGCCATACCTTCCTAGATATTCATAATAAATCCATTTTTTTCCAGACATGTTAAGAGGTAATAGATGCTTTGCTGCTTGAATTTTGGCTTACAAGTTCATGATTGGAGGAAAGTCTAAGAAGGACAAAGCATGCAAAAGAGCACTGAAAAACAGAAAGAGGTTTAGTAGGCCAAGAAGGTCTGTGCATCCAGAATGTAAGACATCTAAAGTGGATTCCAGAAACAACCTGTTTTCTAACAGCGATTGTAGACCAAGAAGTGAGAAACCAAGTGTCTTATCATGCCAGGAGATAAGGTGTATAAGACGAGTATAAAATCTTTCCTTGATACATCGCTAACAAGCGCATATTGAAGGTGGAGATTGTGATGCAATGTTTAATTAAATCTAAACTCCTCTAAATTGTATTACTATCCTTGTACAACTTGTTATGCAGGGAGTTGAGTGTTTTGCTCGTGTTGCTACCAATTCTGAAGATGAAAGTTTTGAGATCATCAAGTGGCAAACTATTATAAATTTTAATGGGTGACTTTAAAGCAAGGTTTTCTTGCACCGAGCCAAGCTGCATTTTGGTAAACTCAGAGCTCGGCACGTGCCGATATGCTGTGCCGCTCGTGCCGATATACATTTATTTTTATTTATGTTTCTTAAATAAAAATGAACAATCACATGCCTCCTGAAACAGAATGCTATATTGAAAAAGAATGCTAGAAAAGTAAACATCTAAAAACATTTGACCATAGCCATTTTTGCACGCTTTTTTACTGCACATGTATATATGTTGGATATCGTGTTGTTATACATACGAGGTCACTGGAAACGTAGGCAAAATCTTTTACTCGCCAAAAATTGTGATTTCACTATTAAGCAGGTTAGAAGGTAGGGAATTAAAAAATAGAAATTTAAGTTTGCATTTTCGAAATAGGAATTTAAATTCTCACAGTAGGTTTGAAATGGCGGTTCCAGATGAAATTATCACCACCGCTAGTTTATGAGATCCCTTTCCATGGCAACAGCAAGATATGCAAGACCGAAGGGTTAACATAGCAAAATACACATGTCGCAAGCGAGTGATGGTAAGCAGGAATTGCAAGTGGGGATTATCTCGAACCTAGAGCTACACAGAAGTACTGGAATAAAGAATCAATCAGGCATATAATGGCATTAGTAAAATAGAGTGTGATGGTAAAACCAACCGTCAAACCAAGTCGAACACATTCTTCAGCAATTAGTGATGAGCAGACAACATAGTTTCCCTTGGACGAGAAGGCTGATAGTACAAAGAACTTAACCGTGTTAACGTCTACAAGCACTTCTCCATTCAGTATTTGATATATACCTCATATGGATCAATATGTTAAGTAAACTTACAGGATTGTAATCACGTAACACTTGGCTGGGGCATACTTCTAAATGTTTGCCAAATGTGTATAAGAAGCAATGGTCCAACTATTGTGAAAGCAAGTAAAGAAAAACTCCAAAAGGTATCCAGCTCAATCTGCATCAGATACAATAACAATAAGGACTCTGTGTTAGTATACTGTGTGTATAAGTCTTCAATCCACGAACACGATATTGCAGTCTGCAAAAACTTCTTCTTGCGTCAGTTTCAATCTCATTCACAATGATATTAGCATCTTGTTGAACGGACCACCTTCACCGATTTTCTCCAGAACCAAACTTCATTATTCAATCATGGTGGATGAATTCTTCTTGTTTAACTTGCATATGTTTTTGATATTATCAGTACACTTCCACCCTTATTTATAAATTAACAAAAACTCTATTTTCCAATATGTGTGCTATAAGCAAATTCTGCTTATATTCAGCCGAAGCAAGTAACAAAAATACTAATATCACAAGACCCGGATCTTATACCAACTATCAAGACTACTTATAAAGTGGTATGAGGATTTTCCAATTATGTATGGATGTATCAATTACATATTGTGTAAAAAAGGGGTCTTGGATAAATACGTTTAGTGAAATTTTGTTATGTCATCAAATAATCAAGAATAATGAGGGTAGGGTGATAAAATCAGATCATGAAAACTAAAACTCTTAAGTTGAGCAAAGAAATTACCTCCTCCAAAAACTACCCGTGTAACGTCCTGAAATTGGGGTTAGGAGAAAATAAAGAATTTCTTTTATCAAGCAAATATAATAGTATTTATGAGTGAATGAAATATTATGAGCTAGCACTTCCAAGATACTCTATCCAAGCTAGCACTTCCAAGATACTCTATCCAAAATAATAATAATAATAATAATAATAATAATAATAATAATATTCTCGAACAAAGCATAACATGGTCAAATAAATTACACCTCACCATAACTATTAACAAGTCCCCAAATCCTCCTGGGAAAACAAAATAAGGAATGTTTACAAATGACTCTGAGTGATCAAATATCTAACACTCCCTAGGGTCTAGTGCTAAGGCTGCAACTAGCCTACCAAGTCACTAGATATCAAACTATACTAATGTAGGCACTTGTAACGATATACTACCACGCATAACAGGTCTTCAAATCAAAACATAGTTAAGCATGATTATCTAGCAGGTGCGCTACATCAATCAGACAAACACGCATAGATCTATCCAAACATTCATACGTAGACATTAGCATTAATAAGTATGACTAAAATCCGAATTGAATAGTGAGAGGGTGAGAGGGAGCGAGCGGCTCCAAGCCAATTTGGCTCGGTAGGCCGAGCTAGGTCCAATTCGGGCCCGAATTGAATAGTGAGATCTCATCTGGATTGTTTAAGAAATGCTACTTAGTATATGCAAGTTAAATTCCTACAGTAATCTACAATGAAGGAGTGCACTAGGAATTAACTGACTAGCTTCAATGGAAACAACTTAAAAAGTTATAGCAAGGCTATAAATATGCCTCTAGATAAAGTGACAAGGAACAAGTCCAAATCATTAGCAATGCTCATTGCGCTTTTCTCTTTAGTTCCCACAAAAAAAAAAAAAGAACTCATCGTATCGCCGCCAGTCTTGAAATGTTTCTCCTCCTTGCCCTAAGGTAAATTTCTACCAAAACACAAAGTACTACGACATCATGATGCTTACCTTTCATCTAAATTACACTACAAACCAAGTGTAGATTAAAAGTTAAATATCTACAAAAATTAATAGATTTTGCCTAAGAACATCAAATGAAAAAAAAAAAGGTGCTATAATTGTGACATCCAATTCAATGGGTTGACATTCCATAGGCATTTGGAATACGACGCAACGATACATAAGAATCCAGTCATTCAGTCCTAGAAGTGTTGGTTTAGCACAATCTCCTCCTTGGAACCTTCAGTGTGTGCTCCAAGATTGTAACGAACCTGTAAGCTCATTGGAGCAAATTTATAGCGTAACACATCACACAATTACATGAGTGCTATATCTATATCTTTTGATCTTCCATGAAAACCAAGAAGTATGTTCTAATTAAAATTCTACTACATCAATTTCTGTTATCCAATTGATTTCAGTCTTCGCTAGATCTAGTACATGTATGACATAATTCCCTGATTTAAATAGAAACAACTCTTACCCTATTAGAATGAGGATTAGAAATCCTATGTTTAGGAATCAATAAGGCACAATATAGTCGTAACATAAGTTGTTTATTAAGCGATATTTCAATCTTAAAGCAGAATTAAAAGAGCTTTTTAATTAATTTGATTAGGAAAGATGATTTAGATCTTCCCAGGTCTATTCAACGAACAAGACATGAATAAAAGTTGGTACTTCACTTGATTATACAAGTTAATGAGGGAAATAAGTGAGGTCGATACGGGGTTATGCGGACAAACAAATCAAAATTATTCTCAGAAGCATTACAAAGTATACCAGATGGGAGAC
Organism: Xerophyta viscosa; assembly: GCA_002076135.1. Lineage (NCBI taxonomy): Eukaryota > Viridiplantae > Streptophyta > Magnoliopsida > Pandanales > Velloziaceae > Xerophyta > Xerophyta viscosa. The sequence goes on along the minus strand of MJHO01000230.1, from coordinate 34,680 downwards.
ATAGACTTACCACAGCAACAATTCCAGGATGTATAAAGTCTTTCAGCTTTTTTTGTATGTCTCCTTGCAAAAGTCTCAACTAATCCCACTGGTAGGTCTGATTTCATGGAAAACGTTATAACGTCGCCATGCGAGTACAATACGGCTTCTAAAAAATGCAATAATGAAAATACATTAGCAAGGTTTGATTCACACAATCATTTTTATTTCTAACACAAAAACTATCTACAAGTGTAAAAATACGATGAGATGTACCACCCTAACATAATGACTTTAACTTAGGACTGTAAGGCTTGGAGCTTTGAAGGGGGAAGTCCCTATGCTAACGCGAAGGTTGATAAGTTATTGTAATAACTAAGTTTTTCAGAATATAATCCAGGCCCCTCTTCTATTTCTCACTTTCTATTTCTCTTCCCTGTTGCTGTTGCTAAATGCATATGACGCTGCTAAATCCAAGATGACAAGATCCAATGTCAAAATCCGTATCAATACGTTTCGTGTGAACAGGCTAATGCTGTAATTAGATACCTTAGAATTATACAATGAGCATGGTTGAAGATATCAATATTAAACAGTTACTAGGGGATCGATATGCGAGCTGTCATTAATTCTCTAAAGAGTTTATCTTGAAATAATTCATTGGACACCACTTACTAAAGAAAATATAAAACAGGACTTTTGTACCATCTTTTTCATGAGATGGTACCGTAAGTAACAATCATATACATAACTTGAGACATGCAGAATTCTGATATCAAAAGTTTAAATAGATGAAATCCACACGCTTGTCTTCACAAGATCCTAGATTGTCAAGAACATAATATTGATATGTTTTTTACTTTTCAATTTAAATGACAGAGAATTGACAAAGATCAAAGGTTGCTGACAGCAAGATAGTCATTAACAACTTGAAGTAGTGGACAATTCAAGAAAAGATCAAACCACAATGTATTGCAGACCCAGAAAATTCACATTATTACCAGAAGATTCACCTACGAATAGCACATCCGCACGGATACTGACCCTATTCCTAACTATTTACCAGAAAATGCACATGTAAATATATTCTAGATATGAAATAGTTCTTTGCTTTATTGCATACTAGTGTCACTTCCATTTGACTTTAGTGCTGGAAGCTATTATGGAATGCTGTGGGGCACTATCAAAACGAGGAGATATGGAAGCCCCAATCTGCATGCCTATATTCATCAAAACATCTGACAGTTCAAAATTAATTGGTAAAAAGATGACAATTCTAGTACCGCTCAAAGTCAATAAAACATGACCATGAAATGCCTTCTAGTGCAGAAATAAAGAAAGAAATCTAGAAACAACTACTCTACAATGGAAAGTTCTATATAGCTAGAGCTTTAGAACCTTGAGCCCATGGCCCCATGCAATCTCCTCTGTTTTCAAAGGGAGAATTAGGAAAGGGATGTCTTACTAGCAACCATCTAAACAAACTTTGAATCAGAAAATAAGTCTAGAAGTCATAGATGTCAACGGAAAAGCAGACTAGTCATCTTTTCATATGCAGTTATTTCGTATAACTCAAATTCTGTGATGCACATGAAGTTTGAGACTTGTTGGTGTGGATTAAAAGAAGAATAGAGTACTAGAAAGGAGTCTTTAAGGAGTAGCGATGAGAAACATAGGCCCTTCACCCTCAGGTTGGGATAAACTGACATTTTAATCCATCTCTGACATCAGCTCAACTGAAAATAGATGACATTACCGAACGTTAATGAGATATAGAGATGGCACACGTGAAGCGGTTTGTGTGCACACCTGCTGGCACACACGAAGGGGCTATTGTGCAAGCCAACATATTATGAAAGATGTGAAGTTTCTTCCCATGCTTTGGTTTCAATTTACAGACTAGGAGCACAATATAGATTATTTTTGCAACTTAGACTTCTAAACTCAGTAGGGCTTTCCTTTACCCCAAAAAAAAGGAAGAAGAAGAATGTCTAGCTAAGGTTCTAAATGATATCTTGCGGTTCTAAACGATACCGCATGTTAATAGTCATCGAAGACATTTTCCATGCATCATGTTCACTGCATGCATAACCCCCTTCTCTCCCTCCCCGGCCATTTCTTTTTTTTCTTTCTTCTTCCTTGCTCATGTAAACAGATCATTCCCCTTTTTTAAGCAGTATAACCAAGCCAAAGGTACAAGAAAATTTCTATGCCGATGTTTGTACTCCGTTAAAGCTGCCAACCCATGTCCAGTTTAAAATGTTTCCTTTCTTTATTTTTCTTTTGTAAATGGTTTAAAAATTAAAAAATAAAATTACAGATTGACACGGTTGCGACGTCTCGAGTTTGGAATTTGCCGAAACTCAGCACGAGACAACACCTTAAACATTGTGAAAGACACACATTATTTCTCCTCCATCACTATCAGCAAAGTATCTTCAGCATAAGTTTTGAGCCTCATTTTTACCTTTAAGACCTACAATATAAGACAGGTCTAGTTCCTCCAACGACCATTCTGAATGCCAATTTCATTGAACGATGCAAAGGCAATCCCCATGATTATGATCGGCACCATATTGTAGCTCAATACTAGTGCCCTTAATCACATGTATCAAATAGCACAATTTACATAAGAGATTATTTGTGTATTCAAGAAAATGAACAATTATCAAATCAACTACATTCTAAGACTAACCTATATAAAGAAGATGGTGTTTTTGCGGTCTCCGTCCTTTGAACTTCCGAAAGAGTTCCAAATCAAGCTGGTCATGCAAAATATTTAGAGAACTACCAAAATAAGAACTTTTTTTATAATAAAAATTCAAAAAATAGAGAATACTGAAAACAGTCTCAAAATTAGACTTTCATAACCAAGTTCTATAATAAGCCCTCATAAGATACCTGGCTACATTTATATTCTTTAAAACTTCAATGACACAGTATTGTTCAATATACAAATGCCCTCTCACAACTTCTTACTGAAGACAATTATTTCGTTTTATATGAATACTCTATTGTGATCATAGTTGGAGGTAGATACTTTTACAGGTGATTATTTTAGCCCAAGGCTGGTGTGGCTAACTGGATATCAGTTCTCTCAAATGTCCCTTAAAAAGTACCATGTTATACTAATATAAGAACTCCTAAAACTTACACGGGCAAAAGTTCTATAGTGTGAAAAAAAAGGTGCTATAGTGTGACATCCATTCAATGGGTTGACATTCCATAGGCATTTGAGAATACGACGTAACCAATACATAACAATTCAAGTAATTTCAATCACAATTGTGATCTTACGTTTATATGTTAATATAGGAGCATGACGAAGTGTGTTTAGGTTCATATAAATGAAATATACTGTTACATAGATCCTAAGTGGATGATCTTTAGCCCAATTAAAAGAGCTGCTACTCAAGTGGTAATAATAATGATGTACATAAATTTAAATTAAAAGGTAAATTTGTTAGCAAAACCACAACTTAAAGGGTAAATTCTTGTTAGCCAAAACCATAACTTTCTACTGAGCTTAAGTTCGCAATATGGGTATTAATGTTTCCTTACTACTGCTACATTTTATTTTTCTCCTCCACATTCGTGCTACTCGTTTTTTTCATACGATTTGTGTACGGAGCAGTTATTATTTAGCCATTCATATTAGCCAAGATAAATATGATATACTAAATTTGATAATATTTCGAACAGTGGGATCTCGTCTGAAAAGTTTAAGAAATGCTACTTACTATATGCAAGTTAGATTCCTACTATCTACGATGAAGGAGGGCGCTAGGAATTAATTTTGAAAACATAGCATAAGGGTTAATCATTAGAGATACTTCCATTATTTCTACACCTATTTTAGAAAACTTCTTTCCATTATTTCTGTAATACCTACTTTTTCTTACTTATTGTCTTGCTATTATTCTTTCATTCTTCTATGTATCTTTCCCACGCTACTGAAAGTTTCTGAAGTCTTGCTTCTTAGGAATCTCTTTCTTATAATTTCCCTATATCAATCAAGGTCTCCTAAGCTAGTAACTGTTACTGCAGCCAGTAAAAACACTAGTATAACAACAACGATAATGTGATCATGTTGACTTATTTTTATTTATAAAAAGTGTTACTGACTATGTTTTTATAAACTTCTATAAGTTTATTAGTTATACTAAGGATTACAACAATTCAGTAAATAAAAATGTTTATTTCTTATGTTTCTATAGTTAACTTTTTATACATGCTAGTTAACATTTAACCTTTTCTGCATCACTAAATGACCTAAAGACATAAGCATTTGATTTCATGTCACGTGAATGGAAAGTAATTGCCTGCTGTCATTGACAATGTGCAAAAATAAAAGAATCATGTGACAAGTCCCGCATGTCCGCGCTTCATTATCCATGTCTATGGAACAAGGAAGCTAAAGGTGGTGCCACCACCCTAATTTTCCAAATCAAATTCGATGAGTTGTTCATTCTCCTCAATGTTTTCTTTTTCTTTTCTTTCCTAGACGGGAAGCAAAAATGGAATGAACGGTTCAACTGCCATATTATCATAGATGATCGAAAATATCATTTGTTATCCAAAGCAATTACGATTGGTCCAGCATCCGATCCAATAAACATGCTAAATCTAAAACAAGAAAGAATGATGTAACATTAACATTTGCAAAAGCATGCCATCATCTTAAAGCACAATGCTAAATCAATGATGCACACATGTGCATACATTTATGTGTGAGTTGTCTCATCTACATATGTTTTTAACAATATAATGTGCGAATTGCTAACCACATATGCATGTCTAGCCGATCTGCTTTTCTTTTACTGCGTCCCAACTTAATTTTGATAAGATACGTAATAAGAAACAAGAAACAAACACAAAGAAATATCACCTTCTTACTAAGTTGTCTACATACAATCCATGCGAAGAACTAAAAAGGAAAACAGCGGCTCCAATACCAGAAGCGTTGATCATCCCATCCATTGCATAGTTAGGTTTATATTGTCTCAAATAACAAACTGAGGAAAAGACACAACATCCTTATAATCACTACATATCCTTGGAGGCTACCTGCAAATTGCAACAATAGTATATTCTAATAGTCAAACTGATTTGACAACCATAAACCGCTACAATATGTTCAACTAACTATTGCAAAATGTTTAATTAATCAAACAATAAAAAAGCATGGCAACATGTCTGTAATAGAGTCATGGAGTAGGCAAGATATGATGTTGAACCACGTAAGATTATATTGCGTCTCTTGTTCCACTAACCCTGATTTATTCATGATATCATTGTACTAAATAGGATTGTTCCCTATGCCAAACAAACCTTGGTTCATGGCATTCAGTAGGACAAATGATCCAGTCTATGCAATAATGCTAGCTGGACTTAATAGTTACTATTTTCTTTCTAGCCCATATCAAAATCCCATGCAAGAACCAATGCACTAATCATCAAGATGGGTTTCAGTAATGTAACTCTACCTGGGATGCCAGTTCACCGCTGATTGAGCAAGGAGGATTAGCTTTGAGCTTCCCTCTCTTAACATATCTAACACATGGCTTGCCATTAGGGTTGATGGCAGCATCTTAGAAAGAAAAAGAAATCCGCTGGAATTCCTACAATTTCTGACTTGCGAAATTCAGCGAATGAGACACCAAATCCATCTGAATCCTCGACTGCATATGACCGCGCCTGAACATGAAGATCGATGAATTTAGGAAACGTAAACGACCAAACCAAAAGTTTAAAGAACGAGAGAAGGGGGACTTACAGAACATTGCAAGCGGAACTGAAAGATGTTATGGTGGCTGAGGTTGAATTTTCTTGAGGACGCCGCCTGGGAAACGGCAGCACGTGGCAGCAATAGCGGCAGCAACAGAGGTTGAGATTTCCGTCGGCGACGGGGAGACGTGAAAAATGATAGGTTCAAACCCTGGAGAACGTGATGGGTGATCATTAGCTCTGCCGATGGAAGAATGGAAGATGAAAATAAGGAAGAAGATGAATATAAAGAAGAAGATGAAAATAGGGCAGGCGAAAGGGGGTGGGGGGGTTTGATTTGCTCGTTAAAGCTTTGAATTAGGACATAAGAAGCCTAAAACGGGCGGATATTAGCCGGCTCGGACCATATTAGCTGGCTCGAATTAGGACTTAATTCGACGATTTTCTAATTTCACCGCAATCAGTCAACCATTTCTTTTGCACATGCAAGTTGTCCTTGCTGCGGTAGATTACAAATAAATTAGTAATAGATAAACTCGCAAATAGCACCGACTCGTATTTTATAAATATTATTTTAGAATCGTTATTTTCTACGCTCCAAAATATTTAGTTAGAAATATTCTTTAAAAAAATAATTTAAAAAATTATAGATCATATTAAAAAAAATTAGTCTTTTACTAAAAAATATTTATAAATAGCTTTTTTAATATTCTAAAATCGTAGTGGATTAGTGAATTTATTTTTAAAGTAGCTAAAATCAAAATATCTATGTAGTGTACATCAAGATTTATTTTTGTCATATTCAAAACTTCTCTAAATATTATTTATATAATAATCAAAATATTTTCAATAAGAGATTATTTGTAAAATATTTAAAATGAGGCACAAATTTCAAAAAAATTGATATAACAAAGGGCTGATATGCAATTATCCCTTCAAATAACATTAGGGGATACAATTAATATAAAACTGTGATTTACATTATTATACTTTTTTATTTATTGACGATTGAATTTTATTATATGCATAATAAATTGAGGCTATCTTAGTAATATTAGTGAAATTTAATTAAGTAGATATAAAATTTGGGTAAAAGACGGCTTATATTACTAAAAGGTTAGATTATATTATTAGCATTTATGTAAACTAGTTTGAGTGTAATGACAACAGGAGCATCGTCTGTGATTTAAAATTGATAATATTATTTATAAATAAAATAATAAACTAAATGGTTATGCAATATGTATGAATGGATTATACAAAATCCGAATTTGTTTTTTGTTGTCAAAAAAAATCCAAATAAAAAGTAAGTATTGAGGCAACTATTCGGAAAATTGCAAAAAAAAAAATAATTTCATGTGATAGTTGAGACACCAAAAAGAAAACAGAAAAAAAAAAATCATGTAACTATTGGGACAAACAAAATAAAATAAAATAAAAAAAAATAACGAGCACGCCAAATAAATAAGTAATAGTATTTTTTAGAAAAAATTTAAATATATAAGTTATAAATTTTGATAATATTTACAACGTTAATGTTGAAAGTATTTCTATAAGATGCATTTAAATAGATTTTTCGGCTCCAAAATTTTAACAGATAATAGCGAAAAAGTATTATAATACAAGTGCACCAAACATATATAGGTATATTTTTTAGAAATTATTTTAATATTAAAATTATAAATATTAATCATTCTATTCTTTTTACTTAATTTTTTTTTATAAAAAAATATTTTAAATGAAAATTTGAGTCTTGAGGTCTTCGTGGGTTTACAACCACAAAAGAGAAATGGTTGAAATTGGAAAAATCCGATGAATACCTATTTAGAAGTATTTTTGGAAAAACCTTTAATATTAAAATTATAGATTTTATCAAAATTTATAAATTTGATATTAAAACTATTCCCAAAAAAATACAGATATCGTAATACGATTTTCGTTATTTTTAAATCTGTTAAGATTTTGGAGCCCATGCACTAATTTAGAAGTAATTTTAAAAAAGAAATTCAACATTTAAATTATAGTTCTTATTAAAGTTTATAACTTTCGTGAAAGTTTTTATCAAACTATAGATATATATTGGTTGGAGCCCATCTCCGACCGGGAGGGGAGTTCCTTGCCCGACCTCGCCCGAGGGGATCCAACGAGGATAGGGAATCGCCGATCCATTTTTTCTGAATCAAACATTTTTTAAATACAATTTGTTAAATCACCAATCCCTCCAAACATCAGGGAGCTGTAAAAATAAAGACAAATTGGTTATTACCACATACTATAATCAGATCCAACTTCGAAATTAGAAATATTATTTTAACTATAATATTTTGATTAAAACTGATAAATACTTACATTTAATATGGTTGAAATAAAAGTAAGGCATTCAAAATATTGAGTCCGCTAAAATTTTTATCAGCAGGTCAAACCCATAAACCCAAATTTGAAACTCTCGCTCTTAATCTTCAATGCTGATTCCAAATATTAACTCAAGAGTTGTTGTTTGATTTGTTATCCTCTTCTCGATCATTTTTAACCCAAATATTTCAAACTCCCTTATCTCCTCACCTCTGATTCTATCTTTCGATTTTTAAATTTACATAATACAATCTAGATACTAGGAAAGGTTTAACTTCCAAGTAGCAGCAACTTGCAAAGGCAAATTACAGTGTAAAACTACAATTAATGTACATTAAACTAGAGTTCACTGCTTGTAGTTTCAGTCGAATCTGCCTCTGGTTTCAAGTGTAAACTGCAGTATCATTTAGTTTATTAAAAACTTTAAACTGCAATTTCCATCTACAGTTAACTAGCACTTTCAACTTACACCTGTTCATATATATAATTAAGATGTATAACAACTTTTCCAAAATACTTCTGAAGGAACAGTAATCATGTTATATATAATAGTTCAGATGCATAATTAGAGATATCTACATTGGCATTTAAAAATATCAGACTGTATGATAAAAACTCCAGCAATTCGTAGAACCAACCACACCACCTGCCACAAAAGAATGGAAGCTGAGATACTACATAATTGCACCATCTATGCTATAACAATAAAACCTAAACATATTTTGAAGAGCAGTAAATTACGGTTATATTGGTGTAAATGTATAAGTTGGGCAACAAAAGAATACTCACTCCCATCTCTCTTAAACGACTAAATGTAGCAAGTCCCATTTGTCTCACCAATCAGCAAAAAACTATGCTTATGTTCAAAGTATCTGCTAGGAAATATATCTAGGAAGGCTATGCATTAGGTTACAGTACCCTGCTATAGCAGCACATGCATTAGTTAGCATAAAAAAAAATCAAAAAATGCCCATTATTCTCATCACTTAGCTGTAGACAATAAGGCACCTTCTCCTGTAGCAAAGTCAGATTTCGCTTTTTCTTTGTATTAAACTTTGACTTCTAACTTTTCCCTATGTTTCAAAGAACCATATCAAGTTACAGTAAACAAAACATGCTAAACTCCCACATGTTTCTTACAAAGGTTGAAATTGCACGTCACATTTAAACAAAGATTAGACACATTTTAAAGCAATTCAAAGTAGCTTCGGCCAACTACGCGCTGAAGCTAGGTCTTAAATGCTAGCCTAGTAAAATGCTTCTAGTTACATCAGAATAAAAAAGAATCAGCTCTTATATATATTACAAACTATTTGGCTGTGCGAGTAAATTTTCTATGCACTAGATAGATTTCAGGTTAAGGATGCTAAGAGTGATTATCTTAACTGGACTCAGCTTTAGTTATGTCACTATTAGGGCTTGAATTGGTTTGTAGAACTAAAATAGACTGTTATCCACTGATGTTGTCCCTTCCTCCAGAAGAAGAGGACAAGTCCCATCAAAGAGGCTTGTTATTGCTAATAATAAGACGGACTCCCATCTAAATCAGTTCTGGTACAATGATGACCAAAACCGCAAAGCACTTCCATTAAAAAATTACTCATCTAAGATTCTAAAAGTCATAAGAGGATGTAGCACTTTGTAGATAATGGCATCCAACCAGAATGCCACTCCAGAAAGACTTATAGACCAAAGCAGGAAAGTGTCGGTCAGATATAGTGATATATGTACCTGAGAAGTAAATTTACTTCAAATTCTTATTTCTATCTATTGAATCTAGTGTTTTGGACTAATAAGTCTCTTACAATTGGACCTTTAGGACAATTGTTAATATAGTAATTAAGTAGCAAAAGGTAGACACATAAATTTCTAAAAGACCGCAACTATAATCTTCCATCAAGCTTCATGATATCACGGATCAAGATCCAGGTGTAGCTGGCATCTATCAGACATAATGAGAAGATGGATTGACCTCCGCCAAGAAATAAGGCCACTTGGAACTAACAAAACATAAAAAATTAAGAATTCCTATATGGATTAATATTTACATACCTAGTTTTTTCGAGTGATTTACTACATCATTGAGACATAGGGACCTTCTATTGCAGTCCTCACCCACAAACATAGTCCAATGCCGCCTACGCAGCCACACATTAAAAGATGATTAGTGGCAGTCTCACACAATCACATAACAGCCTAAAGATGTCGTTCATCCACATGACATCACACTAGACCAGAATTCAATGGTTCCCGTGCTGTTGGAGCATATACTTATCTCTCTAAAATATAGTGCAAAACAAATACCAAGCAAACGAACCTCTGGTAAATTTGAAGTACTGACATAAAGAAGATTAAGCCACCTCATAAGCAATAGCCTTACCCTTGTTAGATCTTATAAGGAACTAAAGCAAGACATAGATGTACCAAGAAATTCCATACGGAGTAAAGAAATGCAGAAGTACCTTGCAGCCACACATAATGGTTCTTCTTTCCCATTCTGCAGGGGTTGAGGAGCATATCTTGCGTGCAATCTGCAGATCACATGTCCAAGAACTTTACAACCACTTAACATGCAGAAGTATTTTCAGTGAAACAAGGTTAGTCATAAGGCCAGTAAACATAAAAGGTATACGACATATCATGGCGAATTGAGCTATTGAGGGGGAATGTAAGAACTCCATCAATGTTGTATAGCAAAATCTGCTTACAAGATTAGAGTCAAATGCCATAGGTTGCTGGACTAGATAGAGGGAGCACTTACACAGCCTGTTCACCAATAATGTCGGGCATATTTTGGACGCCTCTGCATCCAACAGTCTACAAGCCCACAAAGACAACTATCTATTATTCCAAATTGATTTGCTTACCTATGTTACAAGAGGAAACATACCTAACCAAGTATTCCATATACCTTATCCATGGGAGAAGCTCCCCAATAAAGAGCCAACAACCTCTCATATGCAGCTGACTCTTATCATGAGCTCCTGTGCAAGCAGCCAGCAAGGCTGATAGTGACCCTAACAATCAGCAATGCAACCTCATGATCAGCTTTGTTGACGAGATCAGGGAGATGCTGTCTTTCGGAGCTACTTTACCTCTATAAACAGGTTTTATGGATGGCGAAGGACTCTCGGAGAGATCCTAGAACCACAAAGGCCTCGTCCTCAGCCTCTGCATGCAAACCGCAAGCCACAAGGTTGCTGACGAATTCACATTTGTAGAGATGTGACAAAGAAGGGCTTACTGTCGAGGGGAGATCAGGGCAAGGTTATCAAGGATTAGGGCGTAGAAGCGACGAAGATCTTTCGGGTTCTTGGGGTTCTGACGGAGGGAGGGCTCTCTTTGAAGAGCAGAGAGATGAATTGGATGTACTTCTTTGCAAGGGATCTAAGACTAGGGATCCCCTCGGCCACCGCCGCTGCCTGTTTCATTTTCATGGGCTTCTCGGATTGCTGCGCGTCTCCGGTCAGACCCGAGAGATAGTCAGCGAAGCAATCGTAGAGGGCCGCAGTGTCGGGGCATCGGAATATCTCGAGAAGTTCATTGCCGGCAGCGGATGACTCCATCGACTGACAGAGAAGAGCGGGGTTGGAGAGAGCTGAGAATTATTGAAATGAGAAGGAATTTGAGATCGATAGGCTGTTGGAGAAGTTTTACAAAAGGGATATTTCGTTTTCAGCCCCAGCTTTTACAACCTATATCAGCCCTCTACATTTTTGTTTTCGTTTTTAGCCTCTCTCTAATCCGTGCCATTTCATTTTAACCACTATATTAATATTTTTTTTAAAAAAAATTTAACATAAAATTTTGGGACTTTTCGCGGATAGCCCCTAAAGGGGCAAAACTCTTCGCAATAGGCCCCTCAAGTTTTACCTCTTCCGTTTTACCCCCTCTTCGAAAAACGTGTCATTCCGTTTTGACTACTGTATTAATATTTTTTGGAGAAACTTTCAACATGAAAGTTGTAGATTTTGATGAGATCTAAAACTTTTATTTTCAATATTTTTTCGAAGAAATGTTTCTAAATAGATTTTTGGGGAGTTCGAAAATTCAGCAGAATTAATGGATCGTATCCAAACCCGTTTAACACTTCGGAGTACCACATGCTAGTTGAAGTATTTTGGGTTGAAAAAATTGTTTTAAACATGAAAGTTGTAGATCTCATCAAGATCTATAACTTTTATGTTAAAAATTTTTCTAAAAAATGTTGTTATAATGGTTAAAATGAAATGACACGATTTTCGAAAGAGGGGGCTAAATGGATAGATGAAAGTGGAAGGGGCTGAATGGGAGAGATTCCAAAAATAAGGGCTGTTCCGCAAATTTCCCCCAAATTTTTTTTTTAAATTTTGATGGAATACAACTTTCATGTTTAATAGTTTTCCAAAAAAAATTCTAACAGAAGTGTTGACGGATTTTGGATCCGATCCGTTAACCCGCTGAAATTCTGAAAACTCCAAACACCTACGTAGTATTTTTGAAAAAAAATTTGAACATTAAAATTGTAAAATCTAATTCAAAATTTATAATTTTAATGCTTAAATTTTTCCATAAAAATACTAATATAACGGTCAAAACGGTACGACACAATTTTCGAGGAGGGGTCTAAACGAAATACATATAAACACAAGGGCTGAACGCGTATGGTTTTGGGGTTGTAGGGGCTGAAAATGAACTGGCCCTTTACGAAACTTCAAAAAAGATTTTAAAAATATTTTAATTAAAATATATTTTGTAAAATCAAGTTTCAATATTTATCAGTATGAATCCGGCCGTAGCACAAGTACTCTCCGGCGTGGCAGAGTTGCCTTAGAATCGCGACACCAAACGCCACTTAGAGTGACCACTACCATACAAAACAAAAGTTCACCCTCTCTCTGTTCAATCTCTCTTACGCTCTCTGTCCACTGACTCTCTCTCTCACGCTCTCTCCGTTCACTCTCTCTCCATTAACTCTCGCTCACCGTTTTCTCACCTACACTCTCTCTCTTCTAACTCATACTTTTTCACATATTAATAATTTAAAATACTAACTAAAACAAATTTTTACCTTGTGTCCATTTAAGTTGTCGAAAACAGGGCCTCACAAAACGAACGCAAAATTTTATCTTTTTCACATATTCACATAACTCAAACGAACGCAATTAGCTCTTTGGATGTAGTAGAACGTATACAAATGAACGGGATGGTCGCCGGTGAGCTGCGGCCATTGGAAAACGAGAAATAATATTGATAACCAAATCTTGCACCCTTGAAATATATACAGTCGAAAAAAAAAATCAAATTTTGACGTTACCAATGAGCTCAGGAGGGTCGATTACCCTAGGGACGAGCTTGGCGGCAAGCATGGCGGAAGCCGGTTCAGCCACGCGCGCGGCTGCAAAAATTTGCGATGACGACGAACGGACAGTGTCTGGTCGTCGTCCAACGCGCGCAGGCCAAAAAATTCGGCCTGCCCGCCTATCTCATGTTTTTTTTAATAATAAATAAATTTTAACCCCCAAGTTCATCATATATATATATATATATATATACACCATGTACCACATATATATACCAGTAACAAATAAAATTTCCGGGAGGAGATGGATATTTTTCCGGAATCAAAATGTAATCATAAAGGAGTCGGGGAATAGTGATGGATATTACTACTTTCCCTCTACTCATGTATATAACGGATACATATTTTTTTGTATACAAATAAAAATCCGCTAGCGCGGATATATAGATAACACGGAAAAAAGATGGATATTTCTTCTCTACTAACAATTAACACAAATATATAAAATTAATAGGGGTGAATTGAGTTCGATATATTACATAATATATATATATATATATATATATATATATAGAATGCCTGAGAAAAATGGAAAGGCACTCGTGTTTTTGGCTGACAATTACTGGCAGACAAAAGACGATATAATACAGTTCTCCGATTCCCAACTGCAAGAACAAAACAAATTCTTATGAAAATGAACACAGGTGAGGTTGATTTTAGTTTGGAGAAGATTACTTATCATAGATTACACCTTCGTATAAAAATCTGCAACCAGTACACTACAATCATTTGCTTCATTTTACCCACAAATGCTAGCAAGAGCCCAAACAGCACAAACAACTTTATAGTCACAGTTCCAACAATTATTTTCCCCCGCCTGGGTTATATCCTTTTCTTCTAGATCAATGATTCTTTCCCATTAGTAATTGTTTTTGCAAACTACGAAGTCTGAAAACCAAACAATAAATAATCTATAAATTTCAACACAAAAAGGCATTTCATGTACATGTATGAATTCACCATTATGACAGAGGAAATACCTCCACTAATTACTCTTTGGGAAGATTAATTGTTTCTCTTCACAAATTGAAAGAGATAAAAATGAGACAATTGCTTGTTTTCACAAATTGAAAGAGATAAAGTTGAGACAATTGCTTGTCTTCACAAATTGAAAGAGATAAAAATGAGACAAGCAGCATAGAAACTTGGTTCCTAGATTTGCCTCAAAAAAGGGAAGGAAAAAAACAAGACGCTCACTCTAAGAAAGTAGTCTCTTGGAGAGTAGGTCAAGCACAGCTCTTCCCGGGACTTCCTAATTCTTTCAAAACAACATTGATCAGGGAATGGCTCTAGGGGCTGTTTACTTCGCGCGAAACTGGTGGATCTCGTGGAACTCGGAACTCAGAACACAGTTTCGCTGTTTACTTCCCCCCCACCGCAGGAACTCGCGGACTCAATTCTTGAGTTCCGCGAGTATATAATAAATTGAGTTCGCCCACTTCGCAAGCTTTTAGCTGCGAATGGGCGAACTCGTTATGTAGCGCGTGAGTTCTGTTGGGTTCTCGCGTATTTTCTTCTCCTTCCTCTGGCGACCACTGTAGTCAATGGTTGAAAATACTTGTACAATTGTGTAATTTTTTTTTTTTTTTTTTTTTTTTTTTTTTTTGGATACAGTATATGATTAATATTAACCGTTTTGTAAAATTTTTATTCAAAGTACAAATCTTGTATTTAATACATCTGATATTTCAAATTTTAGAACTTATATCTTATAATTTTTAGTATTCAACGGATATAAAAATTTATTTGATATATATTTAATACATATAAAATAAAAAAATATTATAATAAAACATACGTGTAATATAATATTATATTATAATATTATAAATATAAGATATTAATGAGAGATACAAATACAAAATAGAAGTATAAATATAATTTTAATATAAATATTTAACTATAAATTTAAATAATATAATATATTTTTTATGTCTCAATTTACTTCCAATTCCAAGTAAACAAAAAAAATTATCTTTCAGCCCTCACTTCCAACCCCAAGTAAATAAAGAAACTATCTTCCAGCCTCTATTCACAATCCCAAGTAAACAGAGAAACTCAAAACACCACTTCTCACCCACTTCTCAGTTCTCACAGTTCACCCACTTCTCACTTCTCACTTCTTACTTCTCAGGCTTCCGCGCGAAGTAAACAGCCCCTAAATCCTGCAGAAGAAGGAAAAATGGTGAGTAAAAACTTCACCTTTCCGATGCTTGATGGATATCACGGAATATAAAGAAAACATCACATACAAATTGAATGTTAGCTCTGAATGTGAAAAAACAGACAAGGAGTAGATACCCTTATGTAATCCACTAGACATGTCCAAGACTAGCTGGTGAAGGAAAGATAAAATCCTTGCTGAACAAAAATATTGGTTTTTTGCCTCACTTTCAGAAGCAATGCAACAAATTAATAATTTTGAAACAATGAACTGAAACATTATTGTTGACACCCCATTTTGTCCGGACTATCGTTCCGATTTTATTCGATAAATTCAATTAAGCTTAAAATCTCGATTTACACAATTATATTTATTTTAGCTAAATTTGAGACTATTTGGACGTATAGAATTATTTAGAATTCTAACGTGATTGCGCACGAATAAGAAATTTTTGCGATATTCGAATATTTATATGAGAGGGGCTATATTTGAGAAAATGTAAAATACGAGTCCAGAGTTTTGCAAAATAAATTGTGGCCGTTTTTGCAATTTAGCAAATATAAGGATTTTAGGCGTAATATCGAAAAAAACTCAATGCAGCCGTTGCGCCCACGATCGCCGCTCATGACCACGCAACATCACCCACGTAACGCACTCCTCTCGGCCCTTATATATCGGCGATTCGAGTCGGAGAGGAGAAGGGAGAACAGAGAGACGAAAGAAGGAGGAGATTTTCGGCGAAGAAAATTTGGCGTGAAAGAGAGAGGGAATCGATCGCTTTAACGTCTCTGTGGTCACTGAGCTTCATCCCGCCGATCGAGCGTTGCTGTCGTAGCTCGCCGCGCCGTCGCCACCGCGTTCGCACGCCCTAAACGGAATCAACGACATACGTCTCAAACGCGAGGTAACTCTCTCAAAACACTCTCATTGTCATCTAAACGACTTCTAGAACCCAGAACTCCGTCGTTGCTTCGCCGGTGACGAGCCACGGCGGCGAAATATAAAAATTATTTTTTATACCGAAACTACACTCCAAGATATCTCCTTATACAGTCGTCGAAACCAAATTTTGACACCGCCATTGAATCCAGGACCGTCGGTAACCCTTAGAGACATATATGTAAACATATGTAAGCATACATAATTTTTGGAAAAAATTTAAACAAAATAGTAGATTATGATGAGATCTAAAATTTTTATGTTGAATTTTTTTTTGAAAAAATACTTTTAAATAAGTGATTTTTTGTTCTAAAATCTTAGCAAATTTAAAAATATTAAAAAGAAAATAGTTTTTTTAAAAATTCTTAAAGTTAAAAGTTATACATCAGTTAGAGATTTAAATTTTCATGTGAATTTTCTTTTAAAGAAAATGCTTCTGGTAGAGATTATGGGACTCTAAATATTAAACGGATTTAAATAAAATAAAATCGTATTTTGATATGCACAAATATATAATATATATGTCTAGAGATAATTTTTTGGAAGGGCTTTCAATATGAAAATCGTAGATTCTAATGAGATCTACAATTTTCATGTTATTGAAAAAAAACCTCTAAATGTGTCTTCCGGAGTTTTAGAATACGTATTGAATTTAAAACAAAATAAAATTATATTTTAACTCGCCATAATCTGGACCCTCGAACACCTATTAAAAGCGTCGTCTCAAAAAGGTCTCAAATGAAAGTTGTAGTTCTCATTAAGATATACAACTTTCATGTCGAGAGTTTTTTGAAAAGACGTTTTCTAAATGGGTGTTTTGATTGGTCAAAATTTGAAAAAAAAAAAAAAAGAAAAAAGTAACGGACTCAAAACCAAATAAAACCATATTTCGCAATATACAAATGTATAAAAATATACGTTTACAGATAATTATTGAAAAAACTTTCAATATAAAAATTGTATATTCTAATGAGATCTACAAATTTCATTTTAAAATTTATTGAAAAAATACTTATAAATAAGTATTTTCAGAGTTTTAGAATACCTGGAGAAGATTAATTAAAACAAAAAATAAACTTGTAATATAACCCGCCACAATTTAGACCCTCAGAACACCTACATAGAAACATTTTCTGAAAAAATCTTCACATGAAAGTTATAGCTCTTATCAAGATCTATAACTTTGTATTGAGAGTTTAAAAAACCTCTACAATTTTCATGTTGAAAGTTTATTAAAATATACGAGAAAAAAAAGGTTGCAATTTCATCTTGAAAATTGCTTATAGTATAATATGTAGATAATTCGTTTATTCTCATCATGCGATCATTGTTATTCTCAGGCAACTCCGGTTTACTACAGTAATCACTGTTCACTAAATAGTGATTTTATTTACATCGTCATGATAATTCACGCGATCATTGTTTATTCTCATCTCGCACGCACAATCTGCTCTCGGCTGAAGTATTAAAATCAAAATACAATAAAGAAGAAGGCATATCATTTTCATTTTAAAAAATGAATTTTTATTTTATATGTTATATTGATTGAACAGATATTTGATCCATAATTATTAATTCCATTTGTTATCTTAAGATAATTAATTATTAACCTACTTATTATTGATTTAAAAGCGAAAAATTTTGCTTCCTTTTCTTTTCCATCTCATGTCTTCATACTCAAACAAAACAATTATATATATTTGGAAAAAAATAATAATATAAAACTATAAATTTTAAAAAATTTATAATTTTTATATTAAAAATATTTTTAAAACAAAATAAAATCGTAGTTCGGTATGTACAAATGTGTAGAACATATATCTAGAGATAATTTTGGGAAAAATGGTCAACATGAACATCGTAGATTCTGATGAGCTCCATAATTTTTATGTTAAAATCTTTTCGAAAATATACTTATAAATGAGAATTTTAGGGGTCAAAAATCTTAACGGATTTAAAATAAAAATAAAACTTTAACGGATTTAAGACAAAATAAAACGTTTTCGGTGAGCAAGCACATATAAAACAATATTAAGAAGATAATTTTGGAAAAAAACTATCAAACATAAAAATCGTAATTTTTTTTTTTATACCATGGAATTCAGATTAGAAACTTTCATATAAAATTTATTCACAAAAATCTGTTCTAAATAAATATTTCAGACTCTGAAAAGCTTAAAAGACTCGAAACCAGAATAATATCGTATTTGGTATGTATAAACGGTATACAAATATATTATATATATATATATTATATATATATATATATATATATATATTATATATATATATATATATATTATATATATATTTGAAAAAAAATTTTAACATGAAAAATCGTTTAAATTTTGATTAGATATATAATTTTAATGTTGAAAACTTTTAGAGAAAATGCTTCTAAATGAGTATTTTGGAGGTCTAAAATTTTAACGGATTTAAAAATATTTAAGAAAATACTGCCGTACAGTATGTACAGTAGAGGCGGTAAAAATGCTACTTTTTGCATCTAAATCCAAAGTTTTTAAAAAATTGCATTTTAACCCATCAAACTCCGGACCTCTGGAACACCTACTTAGAAGCGTCTTCTCGAAAACCTTTCAACACGAAAGTTGCAGCCCTCATCAAGAACTACGACTTTCATGTTGAACTTTTTTTGAAAAGAGGCTTCTAAATAGTTGTTTTGGCCGTTAAAAAAAGAAAAATCAATTTGTTTAAAAAAATTATGGATTTGCAAAAATGCGGGTACTGTTCCTTGAACAGTAGAAAAGGGGAGGGGGGGGTTCGTTTTAGTTATATAGTAACAGTTATATCAATTTTTATATAGTAATGTTGTTCGGAGAAGCTTATAATCATGGACACTTTCCAAATAAATAAAGAGTTAAGTCAAAGCCAAATTAACAATTCGCTAAGCCAAGGCAATGCAAGCCATGTTAGTCCACATTCTGGAACCCAATGGTTGGGCCTGAATTGTTAAAAAATGTAGAAATTAAATACAAACCAAGCCCTAATCACGCCAAAACACCTCAAAAATCCTATTTAATGAAGTCGATGTACAACAACAAATCCCCAAACACATTAAACCTGTTCAAAATCCACCAAAAACACATTCAATTAAATTTTTTAAACAAAAACTTAGGATTTTTTTTTTTTAAAACTTTTAACACGGAATTATAAATTTAATAAGATCCACAATTTTATATTAATTTTTTTTTCAAAAGGACATTTTCTGAATAGATGTTATTGAGTTTCAAAGTTTAACTTTAGGTTTCTAATGGATTTAAAGACTATTTCTGAAAATGCGTCTTAAGGGCCGTTAAAATTTGGAGGCCCCAAATATTTATTAGAAAAAAAAAAAATTTAACATTTTAAAATACAGATCTTATTAAAAAATTATCATTTAATTTTTAATGTTGATTTTTTTTTTAAAATATACTCCTAAATTTTATTAATTATATGAATTATTGAATTTTAATAAATTTTTTTAGTGGCGTGGTTACTGGACAAGTAATCTACAGCAGCAAAGCAATATGCTTGCTTGCGTAATCTACAGTATCTTTTTATCAAGATTTGTATAAAAGAAACCCTTGATTAATTGCCGTGAAATATAAAGTCGTCGAATAAGTTTAATTTATGGACCCAATCTGGCTGAAATTTGGCCCACCGATCCCTAGGCTGGTCGAAGCCAGTCCGAGCCAGCTTATCTCCACCTATTTATCTTCCCTAGGTGCCTTACGTCCTAAATCCAAAGCTTTATCAGCAAGCAAATCAAACCCCATTTCGCCCCGCTGCAATTTTCATCTTCGTCTTTACCTTCTTCCTTATTTTCATCTTTCCATTCTTCCCTCAGCAGAGCTAATGATCACCCTTCACGTCCTCCATGGCTTGAACCTAACCTTTTAACGTCTCCCCGTCACCGACGGAAATCTCAACCTCTGTCGCTGCCGCTCTCGCAGCCACGAGCTGTCGTTTCGCAGGCGGCGTTCTTCAAGAAAATTCAACCTCAGCCACCATAACATCTTTCAGTTTCGCTTCCAACGTTCTGTAAGTCTCCTTCTCTCGCTCTTCAAACCTCTTCAAACTTTGGGTTTGGTCGTTTACGTTTTCTTGAATTTCATTGATCTTCATGTTCTGTTGCGGTCATACGAGTGAGGATTCAGATGGATTCGGCATCACATTCGTTAAATTTCGCAAGTCAGATCCAGCGCGTCCTCGTTGTTACTTAGACGCTTGCCATCAGGCCCTACGGCAACCTTGTAGAGATTGTTAAGAGAGGAGGTGAGAAGCTCAAAGTTTTACTCCTCCTTGCTCGAAGCAGGGAGTCCTGAGATTCCAGGTAGAATTACATTACTGAAACCCATCTTGATGATTAGTGCAATTGTTCTTGCATGGTACTTCCGTATGGGCTAGAAATTTAAAAACTAACTATTAACAGTAAACGCCAGTGAGGCAGTTTATGCTAATTACCAAATGATTAGATTGTTTATTTTTTGGGGCTGTTGTGGTTGTATTTCCAGTCAAAAGATGCTAAGATATATGATATTTGTTCCTTATTTGGTTAAGATGGTTTACTTTAACCTCATTCCTTCTGTGTTTTCTGCTTGTGTATGTCTCTTTTAAAAATCCTCTCTCTCTCTCTCTATTCTTTCTTGAGAGTAGGAGAATTCTATGTACATTCACATCTTTTGCAGCTCGGTATTTGGGTATTATTTTACTTGTTTCTATGGGGGGGTTTTTTTTTTTTTTCAAAAATCCCCAAGGATTTTTTTTATCTCTATTGGAGTCGCTCAATAATCTTGAGAAAGACAAATTAATCGAAACAGAAAGTTCTAATCTAAGTCCTTTATTTAAGATGAGTCATAGTTCTTAATGTCAATTATTAATATGTAGACCATTGTATGTAGTTAACAGAAATTTTGCTTGTCAGTTAACTTCTGAGAACACTATCAGATTTGATTTTCTAATGTTAGTGTTCTTCTCTCTTTCGCTTTTTCCAAACTTAGTTCCTACAATCTTGTATTCCCGTATCTGCAGTTAATACAAGAGATTCTGATTCATGTAGTCAAGCTTGATGATATGGACATTAAGGGTCTCCATATGTTCTGTTTGAAACCAGAAATGTAGGTCTGCACTACCCGCAAATCTCAGATTCACAAAGAAAAAGTAGCAAGTCTACAGAGTTGTTCATCACCTCTATCTGCATTAAGGTTCAGGTGGAGCACCTGTGCTTCATCTGTAGATGGAGAAAAGCAATTAAAATATGCGGTTTTTCCTGATGATATTGAAGGCAGAGAATATCGTCTTAGAGAAGTTGGGAAAATGACCGGTAAAGCAAATGCATGTCGAAGAAACTAAATGCGTAATGCTCCAGCTAAGACTAGGAGAACTAATTCAGCAATCTCATGTTGAAAGTATGAAAGACGTATTTAGCAGTATATTAACTCTGCAGGTGCTACTGTTAAATGTAGGGAGAACTCATTCCATTGAATAATCTTGTTATCCTAAAAGTATTGAAGTTGCATATGGCAACAATTATGCTGCTGAATCAACCCTTAAGCAGAATGGCAAAAGATTCGGTGATTTTGCTTGTGATAAAATGTGCCTCTTCAAAGGAACAAGAATGCTTTTCTAATCAAAGTCTGGAAGGTGGGCCAGTGAATGATATAATTTATCCGAAACAAGAATTTTACCATAGACGTGTGTCCTTTCAGCTTCTACTGTAGATAGGTAAGTTGTTTATGTGTACTTTTGGGCATCTTAAAAATTGTTTAGTTGTATTGACCAAAAAAAAGTTTAATTTGTAGATTCTTCGATTTTAGAACAATTTCTGATTTTTTTTCAATATATGCCTGACAATGTTTCTTGTTCAGGCCGGAGCTTAGGTGCTTGGAGAATTTTTTGTTTGCAGAGTTGTAATGTTGTTCAGGCGGTATGTCTTTTTGTTCTTAACCAAAACCATTCAATGAAACTACATTTCCTACTAAATGTTTTATCAATCTTATCATAGGACAATTTTAGTGACTTGTTCTACTTTGAACGCATGTTGATTCGGTTTTCCTTGAAGAGCATGCTTACGGACAACAGCAGGTTCTTCTAAATGCAATGCTTTCCCATTAAGTATTTATCCTCTATTCTTCATAGGACATTAATTTATATAGTCGAAAATTTAACAAAACTTTTCATCATGCTGTTCACTGTCCAATGGCACTATGTTTGATGTTGTATCTTGGTTGTTGAAGAAGGCCTTCATTCTCGCCAGGGAGTTGCCTTCATTTTTCAGCAAGGTTCGAGATATGTTGTTGTTTTATTACTAGTTGTTTGATATATCCTTTGCACGTTCAAAGGTTACTGTACGTTACTTAAACATAAATTTATTTCCCTTGTTTTAGTTTTACTTACTTATGTGCAGGTCCTCTAGCTCCCTTGCTATTGCTGATTGATTTCCACTTGGGAGACTTTGGCCCTTTTCCCTTTCGAAACTGCTGAAGCTACTCTCATTTTTGTCATTGGCCTCATAATTTTTTCATAGCTCTATAGGTACTGTCTTGTACACCAGCAAATTTGTCTCATGCAGAACAAGACAATGGTTATGGTCCACCAGGAGGTAACGGATTGTTGCACTCTACCCTTCAATGTCTGTCGATAACTATTATTATTGTTATTATTATTGTTTAAAATTTACCTGGCAGTATGGAGGCCTGAGGATTTATCACCTCGGTCATGTCACAGTTAATGGTGGTCATATGTAGTTCGTTACTCTCATGATCTTTAGACAGACATTTAACATTAATAGCTGACGCGGTTGGAGTAATTACAAAGTAATTGACGGAATTGTACTATAAGGAAGGGAGCATAGGAACTATCTTGATGCGTCTGTTTCACATTGTACATATGTTCATAACTTGGTTAAACTTGGATTCCATAATGTTCGCACTGTAACTCTCTAAGTTGGTAAAGAATGAGTCACGGTTGAATTTCGTGACCATATAATTCTAGATGAATTGGACACTAGACACACCATTCTTGCACTTTAAAAGGGAAATATAATCATTGCCGAAATGGTTATGGGCAATCATGTTGTTGAGGTAGTTCATAATGGGTTTGAATATGTGCCAGACTGTCCAGCATTACCCCCTGCGGCGCCTGTCGTCCGTTTACATTAAAAAATGGAGGTGTTCACGCTAATTTGGAGGACGCTACGGCCACTCCTCGGCGGCAACGGCGGCACCTCATTCAATAGATCGTCTCACGGGCAATTCTGGCTCTCAACTCACAGTGTGAGGAGGAAGAAACCCTTCTCTTTCGTGTGAAACGGGGTCTTCGCTCTCAGGAATGACGAAGAACAGGAGCAAACGCTTCTTAAAACCGTTCAAGGACCGCTTTGGAATCAGTTAGGCTTCGGAGGGTAGGTCTTATCTTACTCCTTTTTATATTGTTATATTTCTTTTTGTCTCCAATGGAGTAGATTAGTATGTGAGGTGGTGGTTTTTTTTTTTCCTTGTATGTTTTATTTGGTTTTTGAATCTTGGTATTGTTACAGATTGTGGCGATTGGTAGGCTTTTTTTTTTTTTTTAGTTTTTGCATGCTCAAATGTTGTCTGGGAAATGGATTTGCACTTTGATGGAATGTACTGACTTTTTATATGCTGGACTTTGCTCTTCTATAGCTGAACAATGTATAGTTCTTCAAATGTACTGCACTTTTTCGTTTTCTTTTGTTAGATTTCGCTGTATATGACATCTCTTTACTTTTAATATCTTGTGGTGTTGTCACTGACTGTGGTAAATTGGGGAAGTTCTTTTCTCGTTAATTTCTTTTTTTGAAAGCAATGCTGTAGTATAGTTGGATGTTTTTGGAAATAGATTACTTTTCTAAAATTGCAATTTACTCCTTTATATGTGGTAATCAAATTTTGAATATAAATAAGGTAAGTATCAACAACTTTTTAATTTTTTGCTCCGCTTGTTTTAATTATGCTTTGCTTTGGGTTTTTGTTCAATGTTTTTCACTAGTTTAATAGACCAATTTGTAGTGCATCTTCTTTTTTGTATAATCTTTATTTTCTTTCTTTTTTTTTGTTTGTGTTTGAGGTATCATTGACTCGCACAATGGATGTTTGTAGCTATTGTCTTCTCAATAAAGTTGTTGACCGATGTTACACTCCCTTCGTGTTTTTTTTTTTTTTTTTGTTTGTATTACTTGAATGCTAAAATATCTGACTAATAGCTCAGGAGACTCCGTTTATTTTTCTGCTAAATGTTAGCAACCTATATTTCATTGTAATGAATGTTTTTGAGATTATCATGGGGAATTTTGCCCTAATCGGCTCACTTTTGTTACGACCATTGCACACATAAATCACGGGTGGCACGATTCATAAACAATGGATTTTGGTAGCTATTGTCTTCTCATATAAAGTTGTTGACATGTTGACTCCCTTGTAGTTTTTTCTTTGTTTGTATTACTTGAATGCTAAATATCTGACTAATAGGTCAGGAGACTCCGTTTATTTTTCTGCTAAATGTTAGCAACTTATATTTCATTGTAATGAATGTTTTTGAGATTATCATGGGGAATTTTGCCCGTAATCGGCTCACTTTTGTACGACCATTGCACACATAAATCACGGGTGACACCGATTCATATTCCACCATTGAACAAATAAATCGTGATATGTAATGCATGTAAATTTTGAATTTCCTATGTTTTATTTTTTAAGTATTTTTGTATGTAACGCATGTAAATTTTGAGCCTTTTTGTTTTGTTTGTTTTCTACTATAGTTCCATATGGCAACATTGTAGAGGCCCGTATGGGGCCTTTGTATGTACATTTTTAGAAAAATGTGCAGATTATGTGGTTCTTAAATATTCGAATACGGACATTCATTGCGATTTCTTTAAATTTTTGAAGGTAAACTTCTCCCAGCCTCTTAAAGCACGGATTTTCTCATTTGGGCAGCCGAATCCGCGATCGACGTGTATCTGATGCGGGGTGCATCCAGACAACGACCTGGGTTCGTGTCCGACAGGGCAGGCCCGCGTCCAGACTCCAATAGGTCCAGACGTAGCCCAGATTTTGAGGGCGCGCCTGACGCGGGCCCAACGCTTCTAGTCGCACGCGCCCGCGTGCTAGGCCCGCGAGCGCCTGTTAATCTAAAAAAAAATAAACGTGCGCACTGTTCACCTTAACCCTCGCGGACTTAATTTTCACCCGCAACGTCGCGAGTCTGTGAACTGTTGATTCCTTGCCGTCGTGCCGACCTCACCGACGCCGAAACCTCTCGTCATCGCCAGCGTCATGCCTCCTCACCCATCTTCTCGCCGTCGGCGCTGCATCTCTGCTTCTCTCCGGCCGCGACCTAGGTTAGGATTTTTATTTAAAATTTCGTACTAAATTGTTGAATCATCTTATATTGTTGATTTTTTATGTAAATCATAAGTAATATGTTGAACTGTTGGCTCTAAGTCCATAAGTTGTAGTGTATGTTTGTAAAATTGTTGCTAGGGTTTAGGTTTAAATTGTTGATAGGGTTGAGGTTTAAATTAAATTGTTGATAGGGTGTGTAGGCTTTAGATTTAAATTAAGAGTGTAAGTTAACTATTGAAATTGTTAAATTGTAGGAGAATGACTTCCGAATTACAAACAGAAATAGTGATGGTCAAAATTTACAAGAGGAAGATCCTACTAAATCTCTTTGGAAGCTTGTCACCAATCATGAAATTGACTAACCTAGTGAATTTCTAAACAAATATCTCTTATCTACATAATCACATCTTTATATTTTAATACAATTGATACATACAACATTAAAAAAATTACCGTATCCTCACCATGTCGTGTCCATGCTTTTTTGAGAATTGTTGAGTCCCTGTGTCCGTGACGTGTCGTGTCCCCGAAGCCCTGTCCGTGCTTCATAGCTCCCAGTGTCTCTAATTTAACATTCAGAGGTTCTATAACATTTATTGATCATATAATTTAAACACTTGTTTATTTTACTTATGTCGCCGCAGGTCTCTAACTCCTTGCTACTGCTATGATGTTATCCACCTTGGTAGACTTTGGCCTCTTTACCTTTCGACACTATGAAGCCACTCTCATTTTGTCATTGGACCTCATATTTTCATAGCTTCTATAGGTACTTTACACCAGCAATTTGTCTCATGCGGACGAGACAATGGTTATGGTCACAAGGTAACGGATTTGCACTCCTACCCTTAATTCTGTCGATAAAATATAGTTTTTTTTTAAAATTTTTTTTAATTCTTTTTAAAATTTTAAACAGCATCATGAGGCTGATGAATTCTATCTCCTCAACCAATGCCACATTAATGGGTGGTCATGTGTAGTTCACTTAATCTCAAGATCTTTAGCACAAATATTTAACATTAATAGCTGCAGTTTGGAGTAATTACCAAGTAATGTACCCGGAATTTATATTTATACGAGGTAGGGAGCATAGGAACTGTCTCTTGATAATTTCTCTTTTTAAAATATACTATATAATTGATAACTTGGTTAAACTTGGATTTCAATAAGAATTCGATTGTAACTCTTTAAATTGGTATAGGGAATAGTCACGGTGAATTTTGTACCATATAATTCAGATGATGTGGAGCACTAGACACAGCCCTTTTGCACTTTAGATATATGATGATGTGAAATTCTAAAAACATAGAAGTTTATTCGCTGTGTGATTGGTATTTCCAGATCAGATGCTAAGGATATATGATGTTTGTTTCTTACGTAAGATGCGTTTACTTGAACCTCATCCTTCTGTGTATTTCTGCTTGTGTATGCCTCTTTAAAAACTCCTATCTCTCGGATCTATTATTTCTTTAAGTAGTAGAATTCTATGTACATTCACCACTCTTTTGTGCTCTAACGTTAATTTTTCCATGAAATGTTGTACTTGTAAGGAAGATAATACTGATGTTCAATTTTTAAAAGTTCAGCTTGTACCTCCCATCGCCAACATTAGTGTTGGTTGTAAAGTTGTTGTGAAGGTAGAATTCTTCTTGAATACTTCAGAATTTAAGTGCCTGTTACATAAAATTGCCGCATGGAAGTTGCAATTCATTTGCCAGCATTTGCTTGTATAAGGAGCATCATGCTAGTTTCATAAATGTGATGCAGACAGGTACTTCGTTGTGGAGGTATAGGATGTATGAGAACAAGAACGCGGCAAGGATTGCCAATCTCTGTTTTATACACATTATTGGTAGCTTGAAGTATGCACTCCTATGTCTTCTAGGTTATGGAGTTGCTAGAGTATAGCAAGCTTTTCATGTCCAATATTTAGGGGAGTGAGGTTGAGTCGAGTCGACCAATAGACGCACAGGCTCAGAAACCAGACGTCCTGGTTCGTATGCGCTTATAGAGGTGGGGGTTCAGTTTTTCCCATTACCCTACATGTGCTTATGCTTTCATGTGTTGATTCTCTTGGACTAAGCCAGATTCACGCTTCAGCAGATGTGACGGTAGCTTATATGGTAGGTCACTAGCCATAATCTTATTGGCTTCTATCTTACTACTTTTATATGTTGTTATAACTCTTTTGTAGCAATGAAGTGGATGATCATCTCAGGTTGCAGTTTTAATTTTTACGTTTTCCTCATGATATTTTGATTGTCTTTATGTTTCTCTTTTGGCTTTGCATTTTGTGGTACCGTTACCAAATAGTCGCGGGTTGGTAGTGTTTGTTTCTATTTCCTTTTTCCTTTTTTTTAGCATGCATGCGAATGTTATCGGAAAAGTGATTGCTTTCCTGAATCCTACCTTTATTGTTGTACTTGCTTTACTTAAGATTTGTTAGAATGTTATATTGGTACTGGATTTATGTTTGATTGGCATTGTTTTCTTTTCTCGTCTTTCTTAAAAGCTGCATTGTAATTTAGAGTTGATGTTTATTGATATTGTAATCCTTTTATATCTAAACATTTTGAAAATTATCATGTAAGATCATGGTTTTACTTTTGTCACTCTGTTTCATTTCTTTAGTCTTGTATCTTGGGTATTACTAAATCATGCCCAATAGGTAATGCTTTTATCTTTCTACTTTTCTTTCTCTTTTTATGATTTCATGCATGAATGCACAAAAAGAAGTTTTCTTCATCTCTTGTAAGTTGTCTTGTGTAGACTCTCCTTTTTTGCATGTATTTACTTTATTAGTGAAGAATGCTAACTCAATTATTTCATCTATTGAGCAAATTGTATTTTTTATATTAATGCATGATTAGATTTTTATATATTTCCTACTTTTTGTTGTTAGTTTGCCCAAAGACACCATTGTAGATGCCAGAGGTTTTGGAGAGCCAAGGAGCCACTTTTTAACTGCTATGGTAGAGACTTAGTTATTCTTCTATCTGAGCAAATAATAATTTTATGCATTTTAACTTTTTGATTTTTTTCACTTGCTATAGCCCTATGGCACCTGCAGAGGATGAGGTTTTTGAGCCAAGGGACCCTTGTATGCACACCCTCACCAAGGGCGATCAACATATAGAAGTGGTCAAATGACCCCACTTGAATTATATATATACTATATATATGATGTGTTGTGTGTGTGTGTGTGTGTGTGTGTGTGTGTGTGTGGTTTTTTATATGTTAATTTTTTTTATTATTTCAAAAATAAAAACTATTAAATGTATTTTAGAGTTTGAATATAAAATTATCTAGAACATTACAAACATTTATGAATATCTCAAAACATTCACGAACATTTTAAAACATTCCAAAATTATGTAGAACACTCACAAACACCTCAGAATACTCAAGAACACTTACAAACATTCCAGAACATTTATTAATATTTCAGAATGTCTCTTAATACATACAAATATTTACGAACATCCCAAAATATCTACGAACATTCTAAAAGTTTGATCCGCCACTGCCCCTCACAGTGAGGATAACCTTAAGGTTCTTAAACACATTGACCTTGGAGAAAGAGAAGGTGGCGCGGCTATCCGGCTGCAAATCCATGAGAGTCAGAACCTATGTGTTATGCTGTAACATAAACAAAAATATTAATGGATTGTTGACTAGCATAAGAATCTTGAGGAAGGTGGTAGGAAAATAGGCCTAGGTTGCTGTCTTGCTCTTTTGTACTAATAAAGTAGATTAGAATTTGTTGAGATTGCATACAGGTTGCTGTCTTACTCTTTTGAACTAATAAAGTAGATTAGAATTTGTTGAGATTGCATACAGGTTGCATATATCATATTCTATCTTATATTGATATGGGATATACAAATTAGAAGAAAAATAATGTGTTAGTCACACCATTTTACGTGCGGGGTGGCACGCTCGATGCCGCCCAGCACGTGCTAGATCCGTAGGGATCTGTGCCAAACACGGAGACGAAGCCATTTTGTTGTCTCGGCCATGCCAAGGAAACGGTCGACACAAATGAACAGTGCCATCTTTACCGCTGGCACGACATAGCTCGATGTTGTTTATATATAAAAAAAATAGATGTAGAAGCCCGACGTACCGCAGTCCAATGCTGTTAATGTAGATCCCCGACATACCGCGGCACGACACGGAAAAACATCTTTAGTCATGATAAATGTTTATTGGAGTTTGGTTTATATACATATTATGTTCATTTTCTCTTCTGCACGAAATTAGCAAGTCCAAAAGAAATAGAGAACTTTTTCGACATTTTAGGTTTCAGCTGCGATATAGATTTAAAACATAATAGCTCACTCAATTCATATAACATTTGGAAGGGAAGCTGTATTTCTAGAAAAGTTATATTTGCTTGTTAGGTTTTTGAGCATATGTAATGCATGTAAATTTTGAATTTCCTCTTTGCATTTGACGTGTATCCATTAGCCTGTACAGGTGAAATTTGGAAGAACTGTTATCTATATCTACATATATTGTATGCTCTTAATCAATTTTGCATTTATACAGGAAGGGGAAGTCGAAACAAAAGTCACGCAGCTAATTGGTCAGTACATCTTTCTTTGTGAATATCTAGAATTCCACCAAAGTTTGTGTTTGCTAACTTTATACATAACCATTCTACAATTGAAACCTTAATTCAGGGTCTCCACCTTTATTCATATTGGATATCATTGTTTCTTTTTCTTTCCTTTTCTTTTTTTT
Source organism: Xerophyta viscosa (assembly GCA_002076135.1). Taxonomy (NCBI): domain Eukaryota; kingdom Viridiplantae; phylum Streptophyta; class Magnoliopsida; order Pandanales; family Velloziaceae; genus Xerophyta; species Xerophyta viscosa. The sequence goes on along the minus strand of MJHO01000230.1, from coordinate 4,067 downwards.
TTTGGTTTTGTAATACATGCCAAATGTTTTTGGAAATTGATTACTTTCCTTAATGCTTACCCGACTCCTTTATATACTTGCTTTTTATTTTATAGCCAACAGAATGATTAGTTATCAAGTATGCTAGTTTCTTTTCATTTTCGTTTAATTGCTTACGTTCTCTTTATGTTTTTGTATTATGGTTTGTGTACTGGACTATGGCTAATTCGCAGCTTCTATTTTTGTTTTTTTGAAAGCATGCGCTGGAAGTAATTAGTTTTGTTTATGGAAACGGATTGCCTTTCTTGCATGACCACTTTGTAGAATTGTTATGTCCGTAATTATTTCATATAAAAAATAGGGGGGAATTATCAACTACAAAATCTCATTTCGTTTATTGTGTTTTGTTTGGTTTTGATGATCAAGTGTTATTTATAGATTTATACCAATCGGGGTAGCGCGTGTTGTCTTTTGCTTTCTTTTCACAAAGCTTTTTGTGTTTGCTGGAATTAATTGATGCCCAAAGGATGTTTTGGTAGCTGTTTGTCTCTAAAGTTGTAAGTACTTTGTCAATAATGCTAAAAACTTCTTACTTAACTGCTTGAGGTTATTTTTCTAGCTTAATTTGAGGAACTTATATTTCATATTTTCAAGTGTAATGAATGTTTGTTGTTGAGATTATCTAGGGAAAAAACCTTTGTCAGTAATCGGCTCAATTTTGTGCGACCATTGAATAGATAAACCACAGGTGGTGCCGACCCATGCTCCACCAACAGAAGAATCCTAGCCTTTTGGTATGGCTTAGGCCCTGATTATGTATTACATGCAAATTTCGAATTTTCTGTGTATTTATTTATTTATTTATTAGAATTTTTATATGTAATACATGTAATTTTGATTCTTTTTCTTTTGTATTTTGATATAGGTTCGTATGGTAAGACTAGAGGGTTTTCAGGAGCAAAGGGTTCCTTGTATACATAATCCTAGCAGTGAGGGTTATGTAGTATTTGACCTCAGCTGAGCTCGAATGTAAGTGGAATTATCGAAAGCTAAGCTAATACACTGAGCTTTGAATACTTTCCGAGTTTCTTACTGCAAGGAGAAAATGTGCTTCCTTTTGGATAACAAAATGCTAGTTTTCCCCTTCGATACATCCTTACAAACCCACATGCTGAATCGAGCAACAACTTTTACATATTCCCAAATTTCTATTGACCAATCCAGCTACATTCACTCTCTCTCTTTGAAGGAGGTGTCTCTTTCACCTTCTCTTAGTTTGGCAGATTCTTCACACCTTCCGGAGTGGTGCCCTGCTACTGTGATGCCCTGCATATTTTCATGTCAAAATTTGGGGGTTGAAAAGATGAAGTTTTGAGAGGTAAGATTCACATTCAAGATTCACAACTGGCAGCGGCCGACCAGCATGCGGCCAGGGTTTGTCTCATCATCGGAAGCTCAGGTATTACATCCGTAGCAATTTTATCTCGGAAGGTGTTCTAAAGTTCTCTGTTTGATATAGAATTCATAATGATAACGAAGAGAAAACCCCTCACCTAAGCCGATCGTTTGGACTATTCGTGCACACAGCATGGTACCTAGACCTTCAAGCCTTCCACCCAGACAATGGGATTATTATCTTTCTGATTTATGTATAAAGAAGCTTTTGGTTTCTTGTAGTTCAGGGAGCATTTGCTCAGAATTTATTGTTAAGCTTTAAAACCTTCCAGCCATAGGCTATATGATTGACAAGCATACTTGATAAGTCAGAAAAGTCTGATTATAGTGATAGCCTTTTTAGACCTGACTGCTCCTGATGTTACTTTTCTGTAGGTGAATGTTGTGGGTTGTAGGGAAGACATCACTGGTGCGCCTAAGTTAATACTTCAACGATGTTGGCTGTCAAGTTGGTGTGAAGGTAGAATTCTTCTTGAATAGTTAAGAATTTTACTGCTGGTACATTTTAAAATGGGCTAAATGGATGTTGCCACTTCGTTTTCAAAAGCATTTGTTTATACAAGTGCTAGCTAGCACCTAGTGCATTTAAAGCATTAAATGGTGATGCATATCTCTTTTCTTCTCAATTTAAGGTGTCTTAGGACATGAACACTAAATGGATTGCTGATCTCTCTTCTTCTCAAATTATTGGTTACTTGAATCATCCACTACTCTATCTTCTAAACTTCGGAGTTGTTAGAACAGCGTTCGTTCCTTACAACGTTCAGTATATGGGGGGTGAGGTTGGGTCTACTCTCCTAATAGTGTGTAGATGCTGTGTGATTGTATTTCCAGATCAAGATGCTAAGGATATATGATATTTGTTTCTTGTGAGTTGTGAGTAGGATAATTCTACGTACATTCACATCTTTTGCAGCTCGATTACTTGTTCGTCTTTGGCCAATCCCAAGATTTATCTCTATTGGAGTCGCTCAATAATCTAGAAGGTAATGACCAAATAACCCACTAGAGTTCTGAATCCTAAGTCCTTTATAAGGATGAGTGGTAGTTCTCAAATGTTTAATTATGAATATGTGAACCATCTACGTAGGTAAACAGAAAATTTAGCTTGTCCGTTAACTTCTGCAAATTCCATATCTGCAGTTAATACAAGAGATTCTGATTTAAGTTTGTTATAGTTTATCCTCTATTATTTCCTTCCAAAGCTGTTCGTTGAGAAATCACCTTTTCACATTGCTCTACGCCAAATTATATTTGTTGTGAAGACATTTTGAGAATAGCAGTAGGTAATGCCTTAAGATGTTTGTATCGATATTTGCGTTGCTTTGACCATTGATGTATTTACCACAAGTTCCGTATCGATTAATTACTACTTTGAGAAACCACTACTTTGGTTACTTTAATATGACTTATTGTTTTCCATGTTCTCTCTCAGAGCAAGACAAGTTTGCGGAAATGAGCAGTTGAAATTGCGACAACTGGGACATTATTTATTCCTTTAGGTTCTGGTCCCGGACGCCTCCCAGTTCCTTATCTTCTGATAGTTAACGGATCCATTTTTACTGCTGAATGGAGCAATTGTAGTAGTGGGAATCTTGTTACATTGCCTGTATTCAGAAGCAAGGATTGCTACCATCAAGTGAAGAGCTTCCTCTACAGAAGCTTCCAGGAAGTAGGCCTCCTTGCGTAAAACTCTCTTATCTTTGAACTCTTTGCGCGTTAAGTTTCTTTTATTTGTTTATTAAATTTTCATTTCTACTTTTGAAAGTTATTATTTTTGTTTTTTATCTTTGCTGATCTTGAAAGTTTGTCATATAGACTATCTTTTATATAACTTTTGAAGGCGCATGGATCTTTTTTCTGGAAATTTTTAGATAAAGGGTAAAACCACGTTGGAGAAGTTATAAGCTTTTTTATTTGATCCGTGACTACTCTAACTAGCCTTTGGTTCCCAAGTTGACATTTACACAGGTGTAGGTAGCAGTAGGATTAAACTGAGCAATAGTTAGATCATAATTGATTCTAGCATTTTATGTTTAAGATTTCCTTTTCAAATGGACCAATATACGTATTAAGAATTGTACTTATAAAATATAGTTTAATGAAAATGTCATCTAATAATGTTATACTTCAGTCTAGCTCAGTGGGATTAAACTGAGCAATAGTTAGATCATAATTCAGTCTTGAATTTTAAGTTTAAGATTTCCTTTTGAATTGGTACCAATTTGTCTTAAGAAATTGTACTTGTAAGTTATACTTTAATGAAACTGTCATCTCATAATGTTGTACTTCGATGTGACATTAACTTTTGATTTTTACTTCTTAATTTTTGAGTATAGAACTTTTGGAGGTAAGCGGAAATGCTTGCTTTTACAATCTCGTCAATCTTGGTTCTAATGGTTGCTATTGTTATTTTTCAATGGTACTATTTATGTCTGTGCAATCTGTGATTGTTAGTTTTATGGTTGACAATCACCACTTATGGATAATTTGCGTTTTTATCCCCCTCCCCCTGCTATTGTAGTTGTAGCATTGGCTTGCTGGACAAATACGATACGGCTCTGTTTGGCCGGAGGGTTGACAATGATATTATCAAAATCAACCCCAGAACCTAGCCCGAGCAACCCGTGGTC
>MJHO01000229.1:0-123222 GCA_002076135.1 Xerophyta viscosa | reverse complement strand
GCCAGAGGTTTTGGAGAGCCAAGGGGCCCTTGTATGCACAATCCTCGCAGTGAGGATTATTTTAAGGTTCTTAATATGCAGTGGGCATGCTCTGGCATATTCTAAATCGGTAGGTATATGACACCAAGACAGTCATTCTACCGTCTCGGCCATGCCATCGGAAACAATCAGCAAGGATGAACAGTGTTGTCCGTGCCGCATGGCACGACACAGTCCGTTGTTGTTTATATAAAAAAAGAGGTGCAGAAGTACGAACCGCTGTGTACCGACGCTACTGCCATCGAGATCTCCCCCTATCCTCTCCACCCTTCCTCCCTCCCTCTGTCTTTCTCTCTCTCCGGCCTTTTTTTTCTTCCCCTTTCCTCTCCACCCATCCTGTTCAGTTTTCGCATTTGTTTTGCTTTCCTCGTATTTGCATATACTATTTTTGTTGTAGGGTAATATATTCCTCGACATTTTGTGCTGCTTCCAAGTACCAAGGGAGAAATTTGGAAACCGCCTTTTGTATTCGGATATCGAGTTAAGAAAACTGCAGAGTACGAAATACATCTTAATTGTAGAATTTCTAGAATTGAGGAGACAGTATTCCAGTGCCAATGCTCGTGGAATCGCACAATCGGCACGGTTTGGACTTAGCGAAACTCGGCACAACACGGAAAACCTGCGTTAGTCATGATAAATGTTTATTGAAGTTTGGTTTATGTATAGATTATGTTCATGTTCTCTTTTGCATGAAATTAGCAAGTCCAAAAGAAATAGAGAATGCTTCATTCGACATTTTAGGTTTCATGTGCGATATAGATTTAAAACATAATAGCCCACTCAAAGTATATAACATTTCAAGGGAAGTTGTATTCTAGAAAAATTATATTTGCTCGTAAGGTGTTAGACCATATGGGATTTTCCCTTTGCATTTAAAAGTGTGCGTGTTTGTATATTTGAAAAGTTATAATAGCTCACTTAATTTGTTTTTTGTTTTAATTGAAAGTGTGCATGTTTGTAGATTTGATGTTTTCGGAACTAAATTTCTCTAGTATGCCAGCTCCTTTATGTGATGTAATATTTTAGTCCTTTAATTTGAAAAAAAACAAAGATAATTATCAAGTAAAATCACCGTAGTTTTTTTCTTACTCTGTTTCAATTTATTGATTTTGTGTCTTGTGTGTTTTAGTAGATCATGCCCAATAGGTAGTCTTAATTTTTGTTTTTCTACCTGTCTTTCATTTTATGACTTGTGGCATGCATGGATGCACAGAGGGTGTTCATATAGCTATTTTCATCTCTTGTAAGTTGTTACACTCCCTTTTTGTAGGTATTTACTATCAGTTAAGAATGCTAAATCTCATGTAAACTCCTGCAGATGAGACTTGGTTATTTCTTCTATTTGAGCAAATTATATTGCTATATGTAGATATATATATATATATACTATATACTATATTTCTTTTTTTCTTTTTTTTTTTGTGTAGGTGGATTTTGCACCATTGTTGATGCCAGAAGTTTAGGAGAGTCAAGGGGCCCTTGTTAAATGCTGCGGAAGATGCTCGGTTATCTCTTATTTTAGCAAATAATATTTTTACATGTAATCGTGTGAATTTTTAGTTCTTTTTTTTTTCTTTTTTTTTGTTGTATGTTGCTTTATAGTCCTATAGCTCCCATTGCTACGCCCGGACGGTTCTTCGGAGCAGCCCAGCCGGTCTTGTTGCATTAATCCTCGCCGTGAGGATTATGTTAAGTTTCTTAAGCAATTGGCCTTAGAGAAAGAGAGGGTGTTGCACTGCTAAATGGAGGTAAATCCATGTAAAGGTGCAGACCTATGCGTTATGCTGTAACATAAACATCATTCTTTATAAATTATTGACCTAGCATATGAATCTTGAGCAGTATATGAACCTAGACCTAGGTTGCTGTCTTACTCCTTTTATATGTTGTTACTACTCTGTTGTAGCAATGAAGTAGATCGGTATTGGTGAGGTTACAATTTTTTGGATCTTTCATTTAGATCTATGTTTCTATTTTGCTTTTGCATCTTGTGGTGTGGTTACTAGATCGTAGCCAAGTGGTCGTATTTTTTTCCACTTTGTTTGATTTTGCATGCATCGAATGTTTTTGGGAAATTGATTACTTCCAGCATGCTGGCTCCTTTAAATGCTATACTTGCTTTTTCTATAGCCAATAATGATAGTTTTTAAAGCGTACAATTTAGTTTTCATTTTGTTTAGATTAGCTGTATGCATCTCTTAATGTTTTGTATCTTGTGGTGTTGTTACTGGGCTATGGCTAATTTGCGCTTTTTCCTTCTTCCCTTTTCTTTTTTAATGCATGGAAGTATAGTTGATGTTTTTGGAAACATATTACTTTTTAGCATGGCAATTTACTCTCTTAGATGTTGTAATCCTTTATTATTTCTTTTTTTTTGGTGTTTAAGGCATGAATTGATGCACAAAGGATGTTTTGGTAGCTATTATGAAGTTGCTGTCTTGTTGACTCCCTTGTAAAGGTGTTGACATGTTAACTCCCTTTTCCTTTGTTTTTTTTTTTTCTTTGTTTGTATTTACTTTATCATTGAAGAATGCTAAATTTCTAACTACCCGCCGAGGAGACATTTGCTCAGAATAATGGGATTATTATTTTTTTAATTTAGATATAAAAAGAAGCTTTTTTTGAAGTTCAGCAAACATTTGCTCAGAATTTGCCGCAAGCTTTAAAACCTTCCAGCCAAAAGTAGTTTGATTGACATGCATAGTGATACTCTAGAAAGTCGGATTATATTGACGCACTTTTTAGACTTGAATACCCCTAACTTTTTTTGTCCATGAATGTTGTAGTTGTAAGGAAGACATCACTGGTACATCTACTTTTTATTTTTAAAGTTTCAGCTTCTGGCTGCCCATCGTCAACATTAATGTTGGCTAAGTTCTTGTAAAGGTAGAATTCTTCTTGAATACTTCAGAATTTAAGTGTCTGTTACATAAAATTGCCTCATGGAGGTTGCAATTCATTTGCCAGCATTTGCAGGTAGCAGCATTCTAGTTTTATAAATGTGATGCAGACCGGTACTTCATTGTGGAGGTATAGGATGTATCCGGACAAGGATGCGGCAAGAATTTGCCAATCTCTCTTTTAGACACATTATTGGTAGCTTGAACGTTTGCACTTCCTTCTGTCTTCTAGGCTTATGGAGTTGGTAGAGTATAGAAAGCTTTTCATTCTTTATCATGTTCAATATTTAGGGGAGTGAGGTTTGAGTTCGACCAAAAGGACACGCTCAGGCTTCAGGAACCTAGACACGCCCCTAGTTTGCAAGTACTGCTGTAGGTGGGTGGGAGGTAAGTTCCCATTACCCTTACACGTGCTTGTGCTTTTCGTGTGTTGCTTCTATTGGTCTGAGATCCATATTTGGCGCTTCGGCAGGTGAGACTGTAGCTTACATGTTGGGGTCACTAGCCATAACCTTACTGGTTTCTATCTTACTATTATATATTGTTATACTCTTTCGTAGCAATGAAGTGGATGATCGTCTCATTTGGGTGCAGCTTTTATTTTTTATGTTTTCATCATGCTATTTTGATTAGATTTATGTTTTTGTTTTGTATTTGCGTCTTGTGGGTGTCGTTACTAAATAGTTATGGATTGGTAGTCTTTGTTTCTATTTCTTTTTTCATTTGTTTTGCATGCATGCAAATGTTATCTGAAAACTTTCCTTTTGCGTCTTACGGATTGGCATGACACGATCGGCACGTCTTGATTTACGGATTACCGAAACTCGGCTTAGCACGGTGTGGAAAACCTTGCTTAGATGTCGCATTAACTTTTGATTTTATTTGTTAATGTTTGAGTGTAAAACTTTTGGAGGTAAGTGGAAACGCTTGCTTTTACAATTTGTCTATCTTGGTTCTAATGGTTGCTATTATTTCTATTTAACTAATGACAGACTGATCACTGATTGTTATTTTTCAATAGTACTAGTATGTCTGCGTGATTTCTGATTGTTAGTATTTATGGTTGATCGCCTGGGATTACGTGTCGAGAGGAGTGACAATCACCACTTATGAATAATTTGCATTTTTATGGACCCCCTGCTTTTGTAGTTTGTAGCATTGGCTGGTTGGACAAATATGACACCGCTCTGCTTGGCGGAAGGTTTGAGCTTCAATATGCTTACTTTCTATCTTCTGATTTAGCCTTTATATACATTCAAGAGATATAGTATTTTAATGGTGAATGTACTTGTAGAACTATGTACATGCTTTATACATATCTTAGATTGATTGCAGATGATGAAGCGTAAGATCTCCTAACATAGATAGATGTATGCAAAACACAATTATCATTGTCATTGCGAAAGGGGTACTTTGAACAATCGGCTTCTGACAATCAAGGCTCCTGCTATGTTAAATGGTTGTTTTGCTCCTCTCCCCTTAAAAGTGCTCAACGAGCTACTCTTAAGTGTTCAACAGTCTATTTTAAGTGTTCAATAGACATAGTTTTAGGTGTTAGATAACTTAAATATTAGTTGTTGAACAGTTGGTTTTAACTTTCTGGACACATACAAAGGGGTAAAATAGCTTTTTCTTCACGCATTAAAGCTGCTTGGTCATGCCAAAAGGTATTAGAGGGATCTGCCAAAAACATTAGAAGGTTTGATGCTAGAAGCGATTATTTGTGCACGTTTGTACAAAAACCCATGCAATATAACTTATATGGATAGTGTTGATCTATGCTATAGGCACACGCTATCGTAGTTTCGCAGTTATCTAGTGGATCTGTCATTAGTAAACTAGTTTATCATGAGCTCGTGAGAATAGGGACATGCTTTAGTTGAAAGATGTAAAGTATCATGTTGGAATCTTGGATCACTAGACACACATCTATTTATGTCACAAGGCAATATTGGCTAGCTTGCTCACATTTTGTCGTAGCAAGGTCAGTTATGAAAATGACTTGGAAAACATGGCTAGGTTTAGTACTTAAAGACTGATTTTAGTGCATATCACTTTTATGCAGCTGTCTTACATTCTGGCATCTTCTGAGAATCAAGGATTTAGTAGAATTTTGTTTCAAAAAAAGGTCTATAAATTTAGAATCGAATGGTCAATCATGCTATTTGGATTTTTATAATTTTTAAATTTCCTGATGCTTTTTATCATACTTTTTGAACAGTTTGACAGGTGAAGATTATAACTTTAATACATTTTTCTCGAAAAAAGATTATAAGTACAATACTAGTCGCCCATATCCTGCTTGCAACCTCACTCTACCACTGAGTCTCTATCCTGGACAGCTGGTTTCTATTTCGGACAACTTCACCTGCCATAGATCCTCAGCATATCCATTAGGTATCTATAGATGGTGGGTGGCACGCTATACGTTTATTACTTACATATTACATGTTTATGAATTTCAATTGCCGGCAAGCACTTGTTCTGTTCCCTTTTTCTTAAAAGATCCTGTTAGATCATGATAACATGAGAACATAGCACTCTTTCATCGATTGTTTGGTTTAAATATCATAAACAGTATGGATCGTTTTATCCTGCTGATTTGCCTCCATAGATCGTGCTTAATAAAATCAAATGTTCTGCATTGATGTTGTTCTTTTAACATTAAAGCTGCATGTTTGCACAGTGTATTTGGTCGCCTTAATTGCTATCTATTAGATCCTTCTACTTACAGCATACACAGACAATTGTAGCCACGGCTCAAGTGGATGAGATTTAAACGTGAATAGCAGCTTAAGTAATCACCTGGACTGATGAACTAATAACTATGTAGATCAAGAGAAATTTGTTGATAAATGAAGTTGGGTGCATGATGAATGTATAGTTGATACCATTAGAATCTAAAAAATATGACTTTCGTTTCGCTCAACTTTTGCTCAATAGTTATATATTCTAGGTTATGTTAGCTATTTTTTTCTTAGTAAACGACTTATCTTTACTTTAGCTAAACTTAATTGTTAAATGGCATTGTGGTGGCCTCCCCAAATTGTTAAATTCGGATTTAGGACGTTGTATCCTAAGCCAAATCATAGTTAACATTTTTTAAGTACAATGAAGACAACTGATATGCTCTTTCTCAATGGATGTTTGTTCAGTTATGAGATAATTCTTCCCTGGTGAAATCCTAATTTTATATGTTATAGTATTTGCTATTAGATTGTCAAATAATTTTGTTATATTCTCTAAGTGAATCATAAATTACTTGCAACAGAAGTGGTGTTGGTAAAGCCTCATAGGAAGACAACTCTATGTTGCATGGGGGAGAACTAAAGCCGTGATGGATGCTTGGTTTCTATTGGTGAATTTTCTGTTCGACTCCTGTTTTTCTGATTGTATTCAAAAAGATTTCTGTTCGACTCTCACATTTTTCTTTTCTGACCATATTGTACCACAGCTAATTTTGAACTCAATTAACATCACTATCAACTAGACTGTTGTTTTTGCAGGAGTAGTTTTGCTTTTGCACTTTTCTACTTCATTTGTAACGGAGCTGATTGAATCGATTAGGAGAGCTATATCCTTTTTGAGGGTTAGCAATTTTGACAATTTGAGTTACTTTTGAGGTGTTTAACTTGCTGAAAACCGCATTCAATACTTCAGTGTTTATTCTTGGATAGATTGGGGCATATAATCTTTAACGGCCTTGTTTCTTTTTCTCATTCTTTTCTAATGTAGTATTTGACCTCAACACTGAGCTCGGATGTATGTGACACTATCAACAGTTGATACACTGGACTCTGAATATTTTCTGAGTTTCTTACTACAAGGTGAAATTTGTGCGTTCTCTTGAATAATGACTTGCAAGTTTTCCATTCCTAAACTTCCTTACAAACCCAATTACGAAAATGAGCAGCAACTTCTGCATCTTCCCAGATCCCTATCTACCAATTACACTTCTCGTATCTCCCTCTCTCAATGAGATGTCTCTTTACCGGTCTTTTGTTTGGTAGATCTCACTCCTTCAAGTTGCTATTAGAACGAAATTGCTGCTATTGTGATATACTGTGCTATTTGCTGCAGAATTTTAAGTTGCTATTAGAACGAAATTGCTGCTATTGTGATATACTGTGCTATTTGCTGCAGAATTTGGTGAGTTTAAAATGTTATGGAGCGGTAAGACAGTAATAGACCAGGTGCTGCAACACCAGAGATCACTAAGACAGTAATAGACCAGGTGCTGCTAGGTGTTGATTCTCATCATAGGAAACTCGGGTATTACAAGCAATAACATTTTATCTGGGAGGATGCTGTGAACTTGTGAGTTTGATATAGAATTTGTTTATGAGGAGAAACCACGCCCCCAAGCCGATCATTTGGACTGTCGTGCACGCAACAGTGATAAACCTCGGCCTGGGGAAGCCTCCCTCCCAACAATGGGATTATTATTTTTTTAATTTAGATATAAAGAAGCTTTTGGTTTGTTGTAGTTCAGGAAGCATTTGCTCAGAAGTTACTGTATGCTTTAAAACCTTCTAGACAAAATTAATATGATTGGCATGCATAGTGATAGTCTTGAAAAGTCGGATTATATTGGTACACTTCTTAGACCTGAATGCTCTGAACTATTTTTGTCCATAAATGTTGTAGTTGCAGGGAAGACATCACTGATGCATCTAATTTTTAAAGGTTCAGCTTCTGGCTGACCATCGCCAACATTAATGTGGGCTGTCAAGTTGTTGTGAAGGTAGAATTCTTACTTGAAACTCTTATATTTCGAATGCAGGCATATGGTTTTCTAAGGCATATTCTTTACTTGTCTACACTGTCCAGCAAGCTATAACACAGCAAGCCAATAAGTAGCTCAGTTTCTTAGTCTAATTAAAGAGTTAGCAAAACCACTTAAGCTTGGACGTGATAGGCTTTGCCATCCATAACGCAGTACAAAACGACCGTGACATCCTAGGATATGCTATGTGAGATGCAAAATACTTTCCATAATTTGTGCAATGCTTTCCTTGAATTGTAGATATGTTCGGTTCTTATTAAAGCATTCATGTACTGAGTGCTCTCTCTTTTATAACCAAGAAGGTGCTTCCTCTAGAAAGGATGGTTGAAACTCGTATTCATATTAATTGCTTAAAGGTGCTTCCTCTGCATAGGATGGTTGAAAGTCCTATTTTCTTATTATCTGCGTAAATTCTTCGAAATAATGTATGCTCACTTTTGCCACTGCCACATCAACAGATATGCTTGCTACTTCCGTAGGATCTGCATATACCAATTTTGGTGCTGTGTCGTATAGTCCTTTGACATTTTATGTGCCTTCCAAGTACTGCAGGAGAATATGAAAACCGCATTTTGTATTCGGATATCAAGTTAAGAAGAGTACAGAGTGGATGCATCTTAATTATATAAATTCTAGAATTAAGGAGACAGTTTCAGTGCTTCATGGATTCCTTTTGCTGCCAATATAACTACGGTATTACCAGCTTTTGACAAAATGTTTTTCATTCCACTTCTGTTCAACAGACTGTTCAAATCTGTTGAACTCTTTCTAAGTAGTACCCTGAGCAAGCACACTTAATTACCTGCCATAGATCAAGTGTGCTTCAGAAGATTTTCTTTATTGTCCAGCTTTTTGGTTTTTCTGAAAAATTAGATGGCCGTTGTGGCAACTAATCAACCTTATTTAATAGTAGACTAACGGGCCTACAAACAGGACCGGTATTTTCTTAAATTAGGTACTTCTATAGGATAAGGAACAAAAAATATTAGCTTAATTCATCTTATTTTACTCTTGGAATTTAGTTATTTACTTAACAGTATCTGCAAGGGTATTATCCTAATAGTTCAGGTTAAAATTGTTAAAATTGACAAGGTCAATTAGGTTGAACTGATACTTCCGTTGGAAATATAATGTAGAGTCGTTATTCTGTCTTGAATGTCACCGCTTGCACCAGGATTTTGCATTGTCAGGGTTTTTTATTTTTTTAACTTGATCCCTATATTATCTATGGAGCACGATTGATGGCTTAGACACCTTAAGGATCACCACAATCAACCTTGTGAAGTCTTCTCTGTCATTCTTCAAAAAGGTGGCTTCACTATTTTTTTCAATTAGGATTTGTTGTTTCAGATATTAAATTTTCACTAGGAAATTTTCTCCAGCTTCTCTTTGTACTTCAAAACATACCAGAGATGATGAAGAACTTTTAGATCCTTGATGACTAGCGAGAAAAACATAATGGAGGTTATTTTCTTCTTTCTAGCCTTCTCTATTTTCTTTGTTTTTCCTCTTCTCGACCACTCCTTCCTTTTTGTGTCCATTGGGAGTGTTTCTTTGTTTTTTTCTCTGCAGTCGATTGACCTCGCCGTTGAAGCTGAAGGACTTTTGTTTTTAACATAGTTGTAGAAAGTTAAATTAGAAACTATACAATCTGGCAACTTAATTTTCTTCGCCCTTAATCCCTCATCAAAGTATTTTTGTATATGATAAGATCTTTTGCCTTGTCTTACCCCTTACATAGCTTACATTAGATGCAATACTTTGCAGAATTCAAAGTTGTATTCCAGAAATGTTATATTTGTTCCATGAATTTTTGGCCTTATGGAATTTTCCCTGTGCATGACTTGTATGTATCAGCCTGTATAGGTGAAATCTGGAGGAACTGTTGCTTACTTTTTTGCTTTTGAAATGTATCAGTTATCTATAAATATATTGAATGTTTCAGTTTTCCAACTTTGATGCAATTCTGGAAATGGATTAGCTATTGGTGCATCAACATGCTATCATATTTATCGTTTCTGACCATAAGAGCACCACAGGTAATTTTGAATTCAATTAACATCACTATCAAAGCTAGACTGTTGTTCTTGCAGAAAGTAGTCTTGCTTTTTGCACTTTTTCTCTAGCCTTGTACTTAGTTTGTAATGGAGCTGACTGAAGCGATTAGTTTGACAAATTGAGTTACTTTTCAGGTGTTTAATTTGCTATAAACCGCACTTAATATAACATTTAACCAGCCTTGTTTCTTTTTTCATTCTTGTCTAATATTGTATGCGGGCGAAACACTGACCTCAGATATATGTGAAACTATCAAAAGTTAATACACTGAGCTCTGAATACTTTCGGAGTTTCTTAATACAAGGTGAGACTTGTGCGTCCTCTTGAATAACGACTTGTGAGTTTTCCCTTCCTAAATTTCCTTGCAAACCCACTTACGAAAACGACCAGCAACTTCTGCCTCTACCAATCCAATTACACTTCTCGTATCTCCCTCTCTCAATGAGATGTCTCTTTACCGGTCTTTTGTTTGGTAGATCTCTGTCCTTCAAGTTGCTATTAGAACGAAAATTTTGCTGCTATTGTGATGTGCTGCGCTATTTACTCCAGAATTTGGTGAGTTGCATGCTGTGGACTTGAAAAGATTGCAACACCAGGGGTCACAAAGACAGTGAGGACCAGCGCGCCGCTAGGTGTTGATTCTCATTGTAGGAAGCTCAGGTAATACAAGCAATAACATTTGTATCTGGGAAGATATGTGAACTTAGGTGTTTTATATAGAATATGTAATGTTAAAGAGGTGAAACCCCGCCCCCAAACCGATCATTTGGACTGTCGTGCACGCAGCAGAGATAAACCTCGCCCTGGGGAAGCCTCTCTCCCAACAATGGGATTGTTATCTTTCTTTATTTCGAGATAAAGGAGCTTGTGGTTTCTTGTAGTTCAGGAAGCATTTGCTCATAATTTAATGTATGCTTTAAAACCTTCTAGCCAAAATTAATATGATTGACATGCATAGTGATTAGCCTTGAAAAGTCAGATTTTATTGGTACACTTTTTAGACCTGAATGCTCCTAATTATTTTTGTCCATGAATGTTGTAGTTGTAGGGAAGACATCACTGATGCATTTAATTTTTAAAGGTCTCATTCTTCTGGCTGCCCATCGCCAACATTAATGTTTGCTGTCAAGTTGTTGTAAAGGTAGAATTCTTCTTGAATACTTCAGATACGTGCCTTTACATAAAATTGCCTCATGGACGTTGCCATTCATTTGCCAACACTTGCTTGTACAAGTAGCAGCATTCTAGTTTCATAAATGTGATGCAGACTGTAGTTTGTTGTGGAGGTATAGGATGTATCAGGACAAGAACGCATCAAGAATTGCCAATCTCTCTTTTATACACATTATTGGTAGCTTGACGTTTGCACTTTTCTGTCTTCTATGCTATGGAGTTGGTAGAGTATAGCAAGCTTTTCATTCTTTATCATGTTCAATATTTAGGGGAGTGAGGTTAAGTTGACCAAAAGAAGCTCAGGCTTAGGAACCAAACGCCCCTGAGATATATTTGGGCTTCGGCAGGTGAGACTGTAGCTTTCATGTTGGGGTCACTAGCCATAACCTTACTGGTTTCTATCTTACTACTTTTATGTGTTGTTACTACTCTTTTGTAGCAATGAAATGGATGATCATCTCGTTTGGCTGCAGTTTTTATGTTTATGTTTTCCTCGTTGAAAGGGTTAAAACCTATGCATTATGCTGCAACATAAACAAATTGATTGATGGATATCATGGATTGTTGATCTACATATGAATCTTGAGTAGGATGGTATGAAGATATGCCTAGGTTGCTATCTTACTCTTTTGTACTAATGAAATAGAGTAGAATTTGCTGAGATTGCATACAGGTATATCATATTCTACCTTATATTGATGTGAGATAAAGATTAGAAGTAAAATAATGTGTTTGTAACACCGTTTTACGTGCAATGTGGCACGCTCACTGCTGCCTGGCTTGTGCCAAATTCGTAGGGATGTGACACCAAGACGGAGCCATTCTAACGTTTCAGCCATGCCGAAGGAAACGGTCAGCACGGATGAACGGTGTCGTCCGTGCCGCCTGGCACGACACAACCCGGTGCTGTTTATTTAAAAAAAAAAACTATAGACATAGAAGCCGCCGTGTACAAATGCCACCGTCATCGAGATCTCCCCCCATCCTCTCCTCTCCTCTCCACCCTTCCTGCCTCCCTCCCTTTTTCTCTCTCCTTCCTTTTGTTTCCTTCTCACTTCGAGGAAGTAAGGTGGAATTTGGTATTCATTTTTGGGCATTTTGCGGAAATATGCCCCCCCTTAATGGGTTTTTGCGGATATATGCCCCCCTAATTTGATTTGGCAGATATGTGCCGGCGCTGGGTTGTAGCACGTTGAATAGATGACGCCAAGAGGATTCCCGCACTTTAGTTGTTGGATAGAGTCGTGTGGTGCGAGCGTGCGTGCGGTGCGTCTGCTGGTGGCGTGTGGTGTGTGGTGGTTTCGTGTGAGATAGTTGGTGGGGTGGTTGGTGTTGTGGGCTGGTGCGGAAGGCGATGAGTGTGGTGATGAAGGGCGTTAGCTTATGTGCCGAAGAGTGATAGAGTTGCAGCGCGTGGCGAGCAGCTCCGAGAACAGCGCGCGTGAGAGACGATGCGGTCGGCAGAGAGCACTCGCAGGAGAGCACCCTTGTAGTGAACGTACGCCCATGAACAGTCTCGCGAGTAAGTGGGTGGAGTGTGCGTGCGGTGGGTGCGTGTGTCTGTGAGTGGTCTGAGGGTGTAGAGCAAGATGCTTGAGCAGGTTGGGTAAAGACGGACTGATTATGCAGGTGAAGAGTGAGCGATAAGACGAGAGGTGAGAGGATGTTATTTGAGTTAGAAGAGCGTGGCTGCGAATGTATGGATGACGTGACTATAAGAGAAAAGTTGTAGAATACCCACAGAATACCTCCAGAACACCCAAAAACACCATAGACACCCATAACACCCTAGAACACACCCAGAACACCACCAAATCGTATGTTCTGGGATGTTTCGGGGGTGTTCTATAGGTGTTTTGGGGTATTCTGAGGGTGTTGTGGTATCCTTATAGATAAGGCATACATTAGTCAAATTTGAGACCTTCACCCCAGAACACCCTCAGAACACCCACAGAACACTCCAAAACACTACAGAACATACGATTTGGAGGTGTTTTGGGAATGTTCTGGGATCTTATGTGGATGTTCTGGGGTGTTCTGGAAAGAGTTCTAGAATTTCTTATTTAATCGAGGGTTTATAAGACAACTAGTTTTGAGAACACCCCAGAACACCCCTAAAATATCCCAAAATAGTATGTTCTGGGGTGTTCTGGGGTATCTGGGGGTGTTCTGGGATGTTCTAAGATTTTTTATTAAAACGAGGTTCATAAGATAACTAGCTAAGATCCACCCCAGAACACCCCTAGAACACCTCAAAACACCTCCAGAACACCCTAAACATACGATTTGGAGGTGTTCTGAGGTGTTCTGGTGGTGTTCTTGGGACGAAATAAAGAACTTATTACTATGCATCGTAGCAATGAAGAGCTTGTTATACATTCATAGTAGATAGTAGAGATTAGATTTTAGAACACGCCCAGAACACTCAATCAATATTCTAAATAACTCAAAATCTGAGAACACCTCCAGAACACCTCAGATATACCCGAACTGCAGTTGCGACTTTTCGGAGAGTCGATGATCTGTTATGGTTGAGTCAGATTGAGACGTCTAGAAATGCTGTTTGAAGAGGAGCTCGACAGGCTTTCCAAGGAATTCGACGGATCATGAATCCGACTTCGCATGTGAAAGAAAAAAAAAATTGAAATATAACAATCTTTAAAATGCCATAACTTTGCGCTCGGTGGTCGGATTGGGACGATCTTTACCTTTTCAGAATCGTCGTTTCGAGATGCATTTTGCCTCAAACACAAAGTGTTTGTTGCAACTTCGACGCCGTCGAAATCGCGAAAAAACGTTGTTTGCTGGCTCAAAAATGCCTTTAAATGTTCGAAAATTTTTCTAATATATCTAGAGATGCTCTAAATTTTTGAAAAAATATTTAAAATAACCCATTTTTCCTGCCGAATGAGGTGTTATTTTTTCGGAATTTTTTGGCTTTTTTTTGGAATTTTTATGATTTTATTTAGATGGCTGCGAGGAGAGAGAAGCGAGAGAGTAATAACATATGCTTTTTGGCGGTAAATTACAGTCAGAAGAGAGAGAAAACAAAGCGCATTTATCAAAATAAAGTACGAGGATATTTTGTTCATTTTACACGCTAAAGGGGCACATATCTGCCAAATCAAATTAGGGGGGCATATATCCGCAAAAACTCATTAAGGGGGGGCACATATCCGCAAATTGCCCTTCATTTTTTAACAATGAGGAGAGAGAGAGAGAGATAAAGATGATTTTTGTTTTTAACAATGTACATGGGTTGGTGGGTTGGTTTGCTAGCCCATGTTTTAGGAAAACTCGGCAATGGCACGGCATGAAAAAACTTGGTTAGTCATGATAAATGTTTATTGGAGTTTGGTTCCTGTAGATATTATAAGCATTTTCTCTTCTGCATGAAATTAGCAAGTCCAAACGAAATAGGAAGACGTCATTCCATAGTTTAGGTTACAGGTGTGATATATATTTAAAACATAGTAGCTCACTCCAAGCTTATAACTTTTCACGGGAAGTTGTATTCCAGAAAAGCTATATTCTCTTTAGGTTTTTGACCAATGGGATTTCCCTATGCATTTGACTTGTATCCATCAGAGCCTGTATAAGTGAAATATGGAAATCTTGTTTTCTGCTTTGTTGCTCTGCGATGTATCTGTTATATACATACACAGTGTATGTTCTTAATCAATTTTGCAATTATGTAGGAAGCAGAAGTCGAAACAAAACATCAGCAGCTAATTGGTGAGGTACATCTTTTTGTCAATATCTAGAGTTCCATCAAAGGTTTTGTGTCTACTAACTTTATACTATAATGATTCTACAATTGGAACCTTAATTCAGTCTCCAACTTATCATATTGGATATCATTGTAAGTAAGGGATTTCATCAGGCACATATGGCTCCATAGCAGAGGCCAAGGGACCCTTGTATGCACAATCCTCACAGTGAGGACTATGTTATTGTTTCTAAAAGCATTGAACCTTGGAGAAAGAGCAGGTGTTGCATTGCTATCCGGAGGCATATTCATGGAAAGCTGCAGACATGTGTACCTTGGCCTGGGAAATTCTTCCACCCTGACAATGGGATTATTATCTTTCTAACGTATATATAAAGAAGCTTCTGGGTTCTTGTAGTTCGGGTGCTCAGAACTTTCTGTTAAGCTTTAGAACCTTCCAGCCATAGGCAATATGCTTGACAAGCATAGTGATAGTCATAAAAGTCGGATTATATTGTTAACCTTTTTAAACCTTTTCTTGTTAACCTTTTTAGACCTGAATGCTCCTAACAAGTTACTTTTTTGTCAGTGTATGTTGTGGGTTGTTGGAAAGACATCACTGGTGCACCTAAGTTTTACTTCAGCTGTTGGCTGCCCATCCCAACATAAACGATAGCTGTCAAGTTGGTGTAAAGGTAGATTTCTTCTTGAATATTTTAG
The DNA here is from genome assembly GCA_002076135.1 of Xerophyta viscosa. Taxonomy (NCBI): domain Eukaryota; kingdom Viridiplantae; phylum Streptophyta; class Magnoliopsida; order Pandanales; family Velloziaceae; genus Xerophyta; species Xerophyta viscosa. The sequence continues at coordinate 107,834 of MJHO01000229.1, read as the reverse complement.
AATTAACTGCTAGTACATAAAATGGCCTCATGGTTGTTGCAACTCGTTTCCAAGCATATGCTTATACAAGTGCTGGCAGCACCTAGTTGTGCATTAAAGGTGATGCAGATCTCTCTTCTTCGTGAGTTATAGGTTATGATGGACATGAACGCTACAAGGATTGCTGATCTCTTCTACTCAAATTATTGGTAACTTGAATCATCCACTCTTCTGTCTTCTAAGATTCTGAGTTGAGTGTATGGCAATCTTTTCGTTCTCTACAACATCCAGTATTAGGGAAGTGAGTTTGGGTACACCAGTAGTTGCTTTGGCTTTTGAACTAGGTGCCTCAAAAGAGTGGGTGGGAAATAATTCCCATTTCCATACTCGTGCGACGGATCCAAGCTTCGGCGTGTTGCTCCTCCTAGGATGAGCCAGGCCCTTCGGTGGGTGAGATTGAAGCTTAATGGTCGGGGTCAATTGCTATATAACCTGGTTGGTGCAAGTCTTACAGTCTCAAAAATATCATATTAAGCACATCTGAATAAGAAATAATTTTTGAACTATAAAAATTATTACAATAAAGAAAACTGTTGGACATTTGATGAAACAATTTGATTCCTTTTACGGTAGAAACTGCCAGTGATGCAGTTTATAAATATATACCAAAACATAGATTGTTTATTTGCTATGTGGTTGTATTTCCAGATAAACATGCTAAGCATATATGATATTTGCTCCTTATGTAAAATGGTTTACTTTAATTTCTGCCTGTGTATGTCTCTTTTAGAAATACTATCTCTATCTATTCTTTCTTGTAATCAGGAGAATTCCATGTACATTCACATCTTTTGCAACTCGGTATTTGGAATTTACTTGTTCAGGCCAATCCCAAGATTTATCTCTATTGGAGTCGCTCAATAATCTAGAAGGTATATACAAATCAACCTGCTAGAATTCTAAATTCTAAACATCGTTCTCAAATGTTTAATTATCAATTTGTAAAAAACATCTATGTAGGTAAACAGAAATTTTTGCTTGACAGTTAACTTCTTTCAGAACACTGTAAGATTGATTTTGTAATTTTATGCGTCTATCATTTACTAGTACTGTTGTGGAATCCAGTTAATTCAACTACAGCATTTCATAAATTTTTAGGTTTGAAGCTGTGCAGTAGATAGACCTCCAATCATCTTCTGGTAGCAGTCTAGTTGGGGCAAGTAAGTAAGTATTTAGACAAATAAAACAAGTGATCTTTCGATGGTTGAAGAATAATATTGTAGGTTCTAATTGACACTTTAGTTATTGCAGGATCCTATGAGTTGCACCATATGTCTACAAGCCGATTCCATTCAAAACAACTTCAGATTGATCTTCTGATGTGTCTGAGATGCTAAATTTGCCCTAGATCCTCGTATATATTACTGGGACAACGATGTCGAGTGCATGCCAAAGTTTTCAACCCAGTGAAGTGTTGCTCAAACTTAGTTAAATCGGCAACTTAGATTATAAAATTGCAGTCAGATCTTGTGTTGTTCCTCTATGGATTACATATGTGTGATAGGTACCCTTCTAATGCATAGGCATGGAATGTTGATTCTTGGTCGTTCTTGTTCCCCACATCGATTTTCTGTTACTTTTCTCTTGTAGCTATTTCTCCTCTCTTCCGCTTTTTCTACCCTAGTTTCTTCATCTTTTATGCCCATATCTGCAGTTAATACAAGAGATTCAGATTTTAGTTTGTTATGGTTGATCCTCTACTATTTCCTTCCATATCTGTTCCTTGAAAAATCACAATTTCACATTGCTCTATGCCAAATTATATTTCTTGTGAAGACATTTAAGAATAACAGTTGGTTATGCCTTAAAATGTTTGTACTGATATTTGCGTCGCTTTGAGTATTGATATATTTACCGCAAGTTTCGTATCGATTAATTACCACATTGAGAAATCACTAGTTTGGTTACTTTAATAGGATGTATTTTCGTCCATGATCTCTCTCATAGGAAGACAAGTTTGCAGAAACGAGAAGTCGAAATTGCAACAACTGGAACATTGTCTGTTCCTTTAGGTTCTGGCTGGTGGCCTCCCAGTTCTTTGTCTTGTAATAGTGAACGGATCCATTAATACAGCTTAATGGAGCAATGGTAGTAGTTGGAATCTTGTCACACTGCTTGAAGTCAGAAGCAAGGACTGCTACGATCAACCGAAGTGCTTCCTCTACATATGCTCCAAGAAAGCAGGGCGTCGTTGCGCTATAAACTCTATCTTGGAACTCTTTGTGCTTTGAGTTTCTTTTATGTATTTATTTAAATTTTCTTTTCTACTCTTGAAAGTTATTATTATTATTATTATTTTGTTTTCTCTTCGCTGATCTTGAAAGTTAGGCATAAGGACTATCTTTTATATAACTTTTTAAGGCACAGTGATCTCCTCTGGAAATTTTGGGATAAAGGGTAAAACCTTGTTGGAGAAGTTATAAGCTTTCATTGATTTGATCCGTGACTACTCTTAACTAGTTTTTCGTTAATCTTTTTTCTTATTGGTCAAATGATTTTAATATTTTAAAAATGAAAAATTGTACGGATTGGTATGGCACGATCGGCACGGTCGGCACGCCTCAGTGTTTTCGGATTTACCGAAACTCGGATCGGCATGGCACGGAAACCTTGCTTAAATGTCACATTAACTTTTGATTTTATTTCTTAATGTTTGAGAATAAAACTTTTGGAGGTCTGTGGAAATGCTTGCTTTTATAATCCCGTCTATGTTGGTTCTATTGGTTGCTATTGTTTCTATGCAACTAACCACAGGCTGATCACTGATTGTTATTTTTCAATGGTATTATTATGTCTGTGTGATTTGTGATTGTTAGTATTTATAGTTGACAATTACCAATTATGAAATTTGCATTTTTTAGGACTCGCCTGCTATTGTTATTTGTAGCATTGGTTGGTTGGACAAATATGATACCGTTGTGCTTGGCGGAGGGTTGAGCTTCAATATCCTTACTTTCTAACTTCTTATTCAGCCTTTATATACATTCAAGAGATACATGTACTTTTAATGCTGAATGTACTTATAGAACTATGCTTCTAATTACTTCAAAAGTATTAAAAGCTTGATTGGCTTTATAATACAGTCTTATTTATGGATATTGGAGGTTACATGTTAATGGTGGAACGTGGAGCTTATCCGACATGCTTCAGGTGCTGGAACCTTGTAGTCGGAGAAATTAGAATCAATAGTATTTGTTTGAGGCTGTCGCAGGTGGTTATGAGTTACAACAAACTCCTGCAACTTGAAGAATCTTTATGGAGATGTTGCAAGTGTTGTCAGTGTACATGCTATATACATTATCTTAGTTTGATTGTACACAATGAAGCGTAAGACCTCCTAAAATAGATTGGGATGTATGCAAAAAAACGTTTACCATTGTCATTGCGAGAGGGGTATTTTGCACAATCGGCTTATGGTAATCATGGCTCCTACTATGTTAAGTGGCTGTTTCGCTCCTCCCCGTTAAAGTGCTCAATAAGCTACTCAAGTGTTCAACAGACAGTTTTAGGTGATAAATAACTTAGATTTTAGTTGTTGAACAGTTTTGACTTTCCGGACACATACAGAGGGGTAAAATGGCCTTTTTCTTCATGCATTAAAGCTGCTTGGTCATGCCGAAAGGTATTAGAGGGCTTACCTGCCAAAAACATTAGAAGGTTTGATCTTGCCAGAAGCGATTATTTGTGCACGGTTGTGCAAAACCCATGCAATATAACTTATATGGATAGTATTGACCTATGGTATAGGGCATTTGCAATCATAGTTTCTCTGACTACAAGGTTCCAGCACCATGATTATCATAACCTCAGTTGAAAGTTGTAAAGTTATGTCATGTTGGCATCTTGGATCACTAAACATACATCTATTTATGTCCTAAGACAATATTGGCTAGCTTGCTCACATTTTATCATAACAAATTCAGTTATCAAAATTACTTGGAAAACATAGCTAGGTTTAGTACTTAAAGATTGACTTTAGTGCATATCACTTTTACGCAGCTGTCTTTACATGTTGGCATCTTCTGAGAATCAGATTTAGTAGAATTTTGTTTCAAAAACAAGGTTTATAAATTTAAGAATCAAATGGTAGATTGTGCTATTCTGATTGTTATAGTTTTTAAATTTCTAATGCTTTTTATCATACTTCTTGAACAGTTTGACAGGTGAAGCTTATAAGTATAATACTAGGCCCCCACATCCTGCACTCTGAAACCTCACTCTACCACTGAGTCTCAATCCTCGACAGCTGGTTTCTATTTCGGATAACTTCATTCGACGTTTCAGGTTTCAGCTGTGACATAGATTTAAGACATAATAGCTCATACAAAGCATATAGCATTTCAAGGGAAGTTGTATTCTAGAAAAGTTATATTTGCTCTTTAGTTTTTTGACCATATAGGATTTCCCCTTTGCATTTGACGTGTATCTATTAGCTTGTACAGGTGAAATTTTGAAGAACTGTTTTCTGCTTTGTTGCTCTGCGATATGTCCGTTATATAAATACATATATTGTATGTTCATAATCAACTTTGCAATTACGTAGGAAGGGGAAGTCAAAACAAAACACAAGCAGCACATCGGTGAGTACATCTTTTTTTTGTGATATCTAGAATTCCACCAAATGTTTTGTGTCTGCTAATTTTATACTTACAAATGAAAACCTTAATTCAGCTCTCCACCTTATCGTAGTGGATATCGTCGTACTTAAGGGATTTCATCAGCATCTTCTCCAACAACCTAGCTTTAGCTCTTTTCTTTGCTTTAGGTGGGTAATCATCCTCATGGCTGGGGAAATTCCATTTTTATGTTTGGTTTTCCTAAAGATCTTATAGGTAAAACAGTGACTTGCAGGTGTGATATAGATTTAAAACATAGTAGCTCACTCAACGCATATAACTTTTCACGGGAAGTCGTATTCCAGAAAAGCTATATTCTCCCATATGGGATTTCTCTTTGCACTTAACTTGTATCCATCAGAGCCTATATATGTGAAATTTTGAAATCTTGTTTTCTGCTTTGTTGCTCTGCGATATATCTGTTATATAAATACATATAGTTTATGTTCTTAATCAACTTTGCAATTATGTAGGAAGCGGAAGTCGAAACAAAACACTAGCAGCTAATCGGTGTGGTACATCTTTTTTGTGAATATCTAGTGTTCCACCAAAGGTTTTGTGTCTGCTAACTTTATACTATAACTATTCTACAATTGAAACCTTAATTCAGCTCTCCACCTTATCGTATTGGAATCGTCGTACTTTAGGGATTTTATCAGCGTCTTCTCCCAACAACCTAGTTCTAGCTCCTTTCTTTGCTTTAGGTGGGCAATCACCCTCGTGGTTGGTTTTGGGGAAAAAAGTTTGTTCCATTGTTATGTTTGGTTCCCTCAAGATCTTATAGGTCACCTTGGAAATAGTAACTTGCATGTTTGTTTGTATGCAGATATTGTTTATTTTGTTGGATATGGGTGCTGTTTTGCAACTTTGATGCATCTCTGAAAATGGATTAGCTATTGCTGCATCAACATGCTATCACATTTTTCTTTTCTGACCATAAAGTACGAAAAGTAATTTTGACTCAACTAACATCACTATCAATTCTAGGCTGTTGTTCTTGTAAAACATAGTGTTTAACTTGCTGCATAATTAATATATACTTCAGTTTTGAGCAAATGGATTTTATACGTAATGCATGTTGATTTTGGTTTATATGTTTGCTATAGACCACTATGGCGCACCATTGCAGAGGTCAGTGGCTTTTGGAATGCCTTGGGACCCTTGTATGAACAATCCTCACCATGAGGATTATGTTTTTGTTTCTAAAATATTGAACCTTGGAGAAAGAGAAGGTGTTGCGCTGCTATCCGGAGGCATATTCAGGTAAATGCAGACCTATGCTATGTACCTTGGCCTGAAGAAGTCTTCCACCCAGACAATGGGATTATTATCTTTCTGATTTATATATAAACTATAAAGAAGCTTCTGGTTTCTTGTAGTTCAGGGAGCATTTACTCAGAAGTCTGTTAAAGCTTTAAAACCTTCCAGCCATAGGCAATATGATTGACAAGCATTGTGATGGTCATAAAATTCGGATTATATTGATAGCCTTTTTAGACCTGAATGCTCCTACAAGTTACTTTTTTGTCCATGAATGTTGTGGGTTGTAGGGAAGAGACATCAGCGGCTCGCCTAAGTTTTACTTCAGCTATCGGTTGCCTATCTCAACATAAATGTTGGACCTTTTGATGAAACAATTTGATTCGTTTTACACTAGAAACAGCCAGTGAAGCAGTTTATGCATATATACCAAAACATAGATTGTTTATTTGCTGTGTGATTGTATTTCCAGATCAAGATGCTAAGGATAAATGATTTTTGTTCCTTAATTAAGATGGTTTACTTTAACCTCATCCTTCTGCGTATTTCTGCATGTGTATGTCTCTTTTGAAAATCCTATCTCTCTCTATTCTTTCTAGTAAGTAGGCGACTTCCATGTATTGGAATTGGAATTTACTTGTTCGTCTATGGCCAATCCCAAGATTTATCTCTTTTGGAGTCGCTCATTAATCTAGAAGAAAAATGCAAATGACCAGTTAGAATTCTAAATTCTAAGTCCCTTAAAAGGATGAGTCGTAGTTCTCAAAAAGAGATACTCAACGCATATAACTTTTCACGGGAAGTCATATTCCAGAAAAGCTATATTCTCGTTAGGTTTTTTACCATATGGGATTTCTCTTTGCACTTAACTTGTATCCATCAGAGCCTATATATGTGAAATTTTGAAATCCTGTTTTTAGCTTTGTTGCTCTGCGATATATCTGTTATATAAATACATATAGTGTATGTTCTTAATCAATTCTGCAATTATGTAGGAAGTGAAGTCGAAACAAAACACCAGCAGCTAATCGGTGAGGTACATCTTTTTTGTGAATATCTAGAGTTCCACCAAAGGTTTTGTTTCTGCTAACTTTATACTATAACGATTCTACAATTGAAACCTTAATTCAGCTCTCCACCTTATCGTATTGGATATCGTTGTACTAAAGGGATTTCATTAGCGTCTTCTCCCAACAACCTAGCTGTAGCTCTTTTCTTTGCTTTAGGTGGGCAATCACCCTCATGGCTGGTTTTGGGGAAAAAAGTTTGTTCCACAGTTATGTTTGGTTTCCTTCAAGATATTATAGGTCGTCTTGGAAATAGTAACTTGCATATTTGTTTGTATGCAGATCTTGTTCATTTTGTTTGATATGGGTGTTGTTTTGCACCTTTGATGTATCTCTAAAAATGGATAAGCTATTGCTGCATCAACATCCTCTTGCATTCATCTTTTCTGACCATAAAGTACCACAATTAATTTTTAACTCAACTAACATCACTATCAAATCTGGACTGCTGTTTTTATAGAACGTACTGCTTAACTTTCTGTGTACTTTATATGCACTTCAGTTTTGCCATTCATGTCAGTGTTGTTCTGATAGGTCGAGGATGCATGGATTCACAAAGGATATTTGGGTAGCTATTTTCCTTTCTTGGAGGTTGTTGGTTGTAGACTCCCTTGTTCTGTATTCTTTACTTTATTAGTGAAGAATGCTAAATCTCATGTGAAGTGCTGTGGAAGAAACTTGGTTGTTTGACTATTTCTTCTACCTGAGCAAATTACAGAAGCAATGCATGTAGTTTTTTTTTAATTTTTTTATGTTTTTTCTGCTACAGTCGAGATGCCACAATTGGAGAGGCCAGGGGTTTTGGAGAGCTTAGGGCCCCTTGTTAACTGTTATAGAAGAGACTTGGTTATTTCTTCTATTTGAGCAAATGAATTTTATATGTAACGCTTCTTGATTTTGATTTATATGTTTGCTTATAGGCCCCTATGGCACCATTGCAGAGGCCAGTGGCTTTCGGAATGCCAAGGGACCCCTTCTATGCTCAATCCTCACAGTGAGGATTATGTTATTGTTTCTAAAAACATTGAACCTTGGGGAAAGAGAAGGTGTTGCGCTGCTATCTGGAGGCATATTCATGTAAAGGTGCAGACCTGTTGACCTTGGCCAAGGGAAGCCTTCCACCCTGACAATGGGATTATTATCTTTCTGATGTATATATAAAGAAGTTTCTGGTTTCTTGTAGTTCGGGGTGCATTTGCTCAGAGTTTTCTGTTAAGCTTTAAAACCGTCCAGCCGTAGGCAATAAGCTTCACAAGCATAGTGATAGTCATAAAAGTCGGATTGTTAACCTTTTTAGACCTGAATGCTCCTAACAACTTATTTTTTTGTCCGTGAATGTTGTGGGTTGTAGGAAAGACATCACTGGTGCGCCTAAGTTTTACTTCAACTGTTAGCTGCCCATCCCAACATAAATGTTGGCTGTCCAGTTGGTGAAAAGGTAGATTTCTTCTTGAATATTTTAGAATTTAACTGCTAGTACATAAAATGGCCTCATGGGTGTTGCAACTCGTTTCCAAGCAGATCTCTCTTCTTGAATATTTTAGATTTCTTCTTATACAAGTGCTGGCAGCACCTAGTTGTGCATTAAAGGTGATGCAGATCTCTCTTCTTCGTGAGCTATAGGTTATGATAGACATGAACGCTACAAGGATTGCTGATCTCTTCTACTCAAATTATTGGTAACTTGAATCATCCACTCTTCTGGCTTCTAAGATTTTGAGTTGTGTTTGTATGGCAAGCTTTTCGTTCTCTACAGCATCCAGTATTACGGAAGTGAGGTTGGGTACACCAGTAGTTGCTTTGGCTCTTGAACTAGGTGCCTCAAAAGGAGTCATTGTTTAACTACTATGGTAAAGACTTGGTTATTCTTCCATTTGAGTAAATAAGAATTTATACATGTAATTTTGATTTGTTTTTTTTCTTGCTATAGGTCCCAATCGCACCATTGGAAAGGCCAGGGGTTTTGGAGAGCCAAGGGGCCCTTGTATGCACAATCCTCACAATGAGGATTATGTTAAGGTTCTTAATATGCAGTGCAGCACGCTCTGGCATGTTCGGAATCCATAGGTATGTGGCACCGAGAAGGAGCCATTCTACCTTCTCGGCCATGCCGTCGGAAACGGTCAGCAAGGATGAACAGTGTTGTCCGTGCCACACAGCCCGATGTTGTTTATATAAAAAAAAGGTGTAGAAGTAGAAGCCTCTGTGTACTGACGTCACTGCCATCGAGATATCCCCTTATCCTCTCCACCCTTCCTCCCTCCCTCTACCTTTCTCTCTCTCCGCCTTGTTTTTCTTCCCCTCTCCTCTCCACCCCATCCCTGTTCAGTTTTCGCATTTGTTTTGCTTTCCTTGTATCTGCATATACCATTTTTGGTGTCGTGTACTATATTCCTTGACATTTTGTGCTGCTTCCAGGTAACCAAGGTAGAAATATGGAAACCGCCTTTTGTATTCGAATATCGAGTTAAGAAAATTGCAGAGTGGGAGATACATCTTAATTGTAGAAATTCTAGAATTGAGGAGACGGTTTCAGTGCCTCGTGGAATCCATTTGTGCCAATATAAATACGGTAGTACCATCTTTTGACAAATTGCTTTTCACTCATATTTTGTTTATGCTGCTACCAATTCATGTTCAAGTCTGTTCCAACTCTTTCTAAACAATATGCTGAGCAAGCACACGTAATTGGATATTACCTTCCATAGATCAAGTGTGCTTCAGAAGATTTTCTTTATTGTCTAGTTTTTTAGTTTTTGTGAAGAATTTGTTTTAGGCTATATCATCGAACTCAAATGAGCTAAGTTAGATGGTCGTTGTGGCAACTAATCAACCTTACTTACTAGTAAACTAAGGAGCCAACAAACAGGACTTGTATTTTCTTCAATTTGACACTTCTATAGGAACTGGAACAAAAATTATTAGCTTAATTTATCTTATTTTACTTTAGAATTTAGTCATTTACTTAAAGTACAGTATATGAAAAGGTCTTGTCCTAATAGTTCAGGTTAAAATTGTTAACAATGACATGGTTAATTAGGTTCAACTCATACTTTCCAAAGTCGGAAATATGATGTAGAGTCGTTCTTCTAACTTCTTTTTAGCTTTGTTTCTTTAGCTCCTTGCAAAACGTACAATGAGTGCTAGCTTGAACGTGGCTCCTTGCACCCAATGCTAGTGCTTTAGTTGCTCGCACCAGGCTTTTGCGTTGTCATGGTTTTTCTGACTTTTATTATATATTATCAATGGAGCACGACTGATGGCTTAGACACCTTAAGGATCATCATAATCAACCTTGTTAACTCTTCTCTGTCATTCTTCAAAAGGTGATTCTACTATTTTTTACATTTAGGATTTGTTGATTCATATATTAAAATTTTCACTAAAATTTTTTCCAGCTTCTGGTCCAGTAATACATACCAGAGATGATGAAATTTTAGATCCTTGGTGATAAGCGGCAAAAAACATAATGGAGGTTATTTTTGTCTTTCTAGTCTTCTCTTTTTTCTTTCTTTCTCTCTTCCTCCTCATCGACCTCTTCTTTCTTTGTGGTTCCGTTTGGAGTGTTTGTTGTTCTTTCTTTGTTGTTGATTGACCTCGCTCTCGAAACTGAAGGAGTTTTGTTTTTAACATAGTTGTAGAAGGTTAAATTAGAAACTATACAATCTGGTCAACTTACCTTTCTTCACCGTTTGATTCCTCGTCAAAGTATTTTTTTGTATTTGATAAGGTCTCTTGCCTTTTCTTACCCCCCCCCCCCTACATAGCTTATATTAGGGGGATATTTACTTCGCTGTGAAGTGGAGAAGCCCGTAGAACTAGGACTTGAAAACTAAATTTTGTTGTTTACTTCGCAGTGTGAACTCGGCAAAGTGAGTTCCCACTTCTACTCCTATATATTAAAATGAGTTGACCCACTTTGCAGTTAGCGGCTGCGAAGTGGGTGAACTCATTTTTTGAGAACTCAGCATGCGACGCAAGTTCGCCAGTGAGTTCCATCTCCTTCTCCTCTAATCCTAATTTCATGCACGCGGTGAGCGATCGCGTTGGTTGTAAGCTCACAACTCGCTCCTTGCACATTGTCGCTGATCCAGAAGGATCTCCATCATGTTTTAGCTCAACGAGGTTTGGCCAACACTAGGCCATGTTATGGCTCTCACACCAATATTGCGCTCATCGTGCCCGTCACTTTCCAACACTATGAAGTCAAGTCCAATTATGTGCGTATCTGCAACTCGCACACTCTTAATCGACCTCCTAACCAAGTCAACACAATTAAAGCCTAAATGCAAGCCATAATGCATCAAGTCCAGGGTCAATTGAAGCCAAGAAGACCAAGTTATGTTACCACTCAGTCAATATCATCCCAAGAGTCAAACTTGGTCAAAATCGGAATCCATGGAGATCTAAGCAAACCCAAGCAAGTGCATGACACAAGCCAACATAGGCTAGCCATAAGCCTCCCTAAGCTGAGCACATGCTAGCATGTGGCCAACACAACTAGCATGTGTCCAAGGCATGTCTAGGTGTGTTTAGCATATGCCTCAAGACATGTCAAAAAATAATTAACTTTGTCTTTAGTTTTAATCCAAGTGTCCGTTAGGTGTCCTAAGTGTCTTTACATGTGTCAAAAGACTCTAGAAGTTCTTGCCAAGTATCTTAAGTTAGTATTTAGTGTTTTATCTTTTAATGATGTAATTAAGAGAGAGTTCTCGAGTTAGGTGAATCACCTCTTGAGTCTTCTTGTATAAATATCCTTTTAGGACTAAGTAATAAATCAAGTCTTATTCTCCATATAAGTCTTCAAATCAAGTCTTATTCTCCATATAAGTCTTCAAATAAGTCTAGTTCTCCATACTAGCATCAAACTAAGCTTAGTTCTCCATACTAAGTCTTAGTGTTCCACACTAATCTCTTAGCCAAGAATAAGTTCTTGTCAAGCTAAATCATCCGTAGCTCCACCAAAGTTTTGTTGGTCCACTCCTTCCAACCTAACCACCTAGCCAAGACTAGGGTCCCATAGTGAGCCATTTCTAGCTCCATCAAAGCTAACTCTCGGTCTTAATCAAACCACCGACCTCTAAACCTACTCAAAACTCCTTTCATGGTGAGCCCGATTAGGAGAGCTTTGAGGCTAGCTCGAGTTCATCCCGGATCAGTCACGACTTCTTTTACCCGATTTTAGTCGAGCGAATCGCCTGGGGCCCTAGACCAATCTGTTTCACCGGAGGTAGAGGACTAGAAATACGTACTATTGTCTCGGCAGTCATCATCTCCAGCCGATGCCCTAATTTTTCATGAAAAGATGAAAAGTCTTTTCTGAAATTCTCGTACTGTCTGTGAGTCATTCGATTTATGTGCTAAATGTATCTAACCAATTTTTTCCAGTCTCAATATCTGAGGTATATCTCTTTCACATTGTTGTCAGCTTGAATTGTTGTGGTTTATGAATTCAACTTTTCCAACAAATGGGCTGCGAACCGATCAATTGTTTTCTGGTATTTATCTTGTATTAGCTTTCTCAATTGCTTTCAAGCAAAAAATTCGGAGAAAGTTGTCATCCAATCTATGTGTGCTGTTAGCGGTAAATCAACGTTGAAATTAAATGCTGGTGCTAGAAGTGATTTGTTTATTGCCAGCAAGTGATTATGGCATGATTTTGTTGTTGGTTTGATATAAGTTTTGAAATGGGCTAGTAGTAAGTTAAGGTGATGTACATGTTTGCTAGTGAACTTGATATCAGTTAAATGGGCTAGTGCTGTATTAGATGTTATGCAGTTTGTGGTACTAGATATTTCTGTTGCTTGTGCTTGTTGCTGGTGCTTGCCACTGCTGCTGTTGTTGATACTGTTGATGTTAATTCTGCTGCCAATACTACAGTTACTGCTGTTGGATGCTCCTGTTGTGACTACTATTGCTGGTTGAATATAGTATTGTTAGCGGTTATGCTGCAAGTGCTTGGTGCTTGGTGCTTGGTGCTGGGCTGGTGCTGTGGTTTTGCATTTTTGCTGGTGCTATGCTTGGTGGCAGTGAGTTTTGCATTTGTTGGTTGATTTATGGGCAGTAAAAATTTTGGCATTTGCTTGTTTAAATATGAGCAGTGAAATTTTTGGGCATTCATGAGTTGAGATATATATATTTATGTTGCCGATACTTATGTTTAATGAAAGTTTAAAATGCCTGATGATTATATTTGCTGAACTAATTATTGATGAGGGCATTGTGAAAGATGTTACATTATGTGAGATCCCAAAGCTATTTGTGTTGATTACCCAGGTATCAGTCGACCGAAAGTTTTATCGGTTGACTGATAGTCGCGCTGTTGTGATGTTTTGGACTGAGTTCCAGCTTGGTTTGGGCTCAGGTTTAGCCTGAGCCACTTTGTTATAGTTATGGTTTATACTAGACTTGGGTTTGGTCTATTTGGTTGGGTTAAACTTGAGTTTATATTTGACCTAGCTAGTTGGAGAGGTATTTATGATCTAGGCCAGCATTTACCCCTTTTCATTATCACTTCTCTCCTCCAGTCATCTTCCTCCACTCTCCCTTCACCACCGCCGCTGCCGGCCGCCGCTCCGGCAATTCTCCGACGAACTTTCCGCCGAGGTTCTTTGAGTGCTCCGGCTTTTCCTCTTTATCCTCTTCGCTTTGGTAGTGGAATTTTGGAGAGATCTCGAGTATTTTAAGCTCCGGTGGGTAAGAAATCGAGTTTAGAGGTGAGCGACTCCGCGCATGTTCTTTATTGGAGTTCTGAAGTGCATCTTTGGTGAAACAAATGACATGCAAGTTAAAATAGTTGTTGTAGATTGTAGAGAGCTTGCATGTCAATTAGAATGCTTGAATGTGCTGAAATTTACTGTTTTTATGTTGGTAATGTTGGAATATTTAAACCTACAAGGCTTGGATTATGCTAATAAACATTATAGAGCTTGTGTCTATTTAGAGACTTCATATGTGCTGAAATTCTCGGTTTAATGCTGAAAGTTTCTGCGTTGTGCTAAAATTTTAGTATATTTGACATGCAAAGCTAGATATCATCATGCTAGAAGGCATTATAGAGCTTACATGATGGATATGATGTTGTATATGTGCTGGAATTTATATTTATGTTGCTGAAATACAGAAATATTTGACATGCAAAGCTAGATAACATGCTAGAAGGCGTCATAGAGCTTGCACGTTGGATATGATGTTATATATGTGCTGGAATGTTGTTTTACTTGCTGAAATAAGACTAAAGAGACATGTTCTGGGTGTTAGAGATCAGGTATCGTAGTCTCGATGGAGAATGTATGCATGCATGTTAATGTATGCGTTTATTTTAAACTTCTATGGTGCTTGGAAGGGCTTGCATGTTACATAATGATGTAAATACATGTCTTAGCCATTAGTACAAGATTAAACGTTGAATGCTAATAATGGGCACCGGGATCCAACCTTAGGCCGAGGTAGTGAGTGATCCGGTGTTAGCACCCTTTGGCATCTCTCGTAACCGCGGGCGTGAGGGCCGGAGACCATGGGACGCCATGGTGTAGGTGTGACATCGCGATGTGTATACTAAGTTTAGGCCGTTGGGCATTTTGTTGGTAGCGGAGCGTTCCCGTAACTATTTGATATGAATGCTTGTTAGTGGGACTTAATGTAGACGGAGTGTTCCCATAACTATATTCAGTGGCGGATCCAGAAATCCACCGCAGGGTAGTCAGAATCCTTAAGCTACTAAAATATGACGAAAATTTTTAACATCATACTTTAAAGTATTAATTAAAAATTAATTAAAATAATAGAAATTGCAGTTGTAATTACCACAAAAAAGAAATTACGTATAAGTCTAAGAAAAACTGAAAGTTATGGGAGATCGGAGACCGCTGATTAGGGGTGAGCATTATCCGAATTTAGACCCTGAACCCGACCCGACCTGACCCGAAAAAGCCAAATTTTTGGGTTCGGGTCGGGTCGGGTTCGGTTCGGGTCTTATTTTTACTAATTCTGGATCTAATGATTCGGGTCGGGTTCAATGATCAAAATACGGGTCGGGTCAAGTTGGACCCGACAATAAAAGAAAAGCAGGCTTGCAGCTTCCGTGGATCGCGTGACCCAAGCCCATGACCGAAGCCCACCCAAATCCTAATTTCTTAGTTTCTAACCCTAATTCTCGCATGCTCATAGGATTATGTAATCCTCTCCCCTCCTGCCGCCGCAACACCAAACATTGACGAAGAAGAAGAGTGATAATACTCGACAAAAAAGAAGAAGAGAAGGAAGAGAGGAGTGATCAGAGCTATGTTGGATCGCTCTACTCCATCTCACCTCCGCCAAGTTGTCAGCCATCACTGAGTTGATAGCCATTGTCAGCATCACTCTATCTCACCTCCTCTAAGTTATGCTGGATCTCTTCCTCAAGAAACCTTGCAAGCCGACGGCGAAGTGTTTCACAGTTGAAGCCGTTAGACATAATGACGGTGCCAACGCTGATTTCCACCCTTTCCTAGGTATTCGTCGAATCGAAGCAGCGGTGAACCCCTCTCAGCCAGCGAATTGAGCAGCGGCTTCTCTCTCACTGCGATTTTTTTCATGGGAGGCACGAATTCGGGTTGACCTGAATTCGACCCGAACAGACCCGAATTTTTTCGGGTCGGGTCGGTTCGGGTTGGATATTGATTCGGGTCTGTTCTGGTTAGTGTATAGACGGGTCGGGTCAGTGTTATTAAATTCGGGTCGGATCGGGTCGGGTTGACCCGAATGCTCAGCCCTACCGCTGATGGCGGCATATATGTGCGCTAGAAGCTAGTAGTGCAGACAGACGGGACTCGGTGACGACATCGCGGCGGGCAGTGGCTTCAAAGCAAATTTAGGTTGGATTAGATTTGGGAGAGTGCACGCCGAAAGGGATAGGATGAGAATGGGGTAGACGGCTACAGCATTTAAGCCACCTAGGGCGAAACAACTAGATGAGAAAAAAATATAGCAGTTATTGGATGAGAAAAACAAAAAAGAAAGAAAAAAAAAGAAAGAAGAAAAGGCACAAAATTTGCTCGGCTGACTCGAACCCGCGACATGAGATTATCGTGCGCACTTCCTTACCGCTGCATCATTTATTCTAACTGTTATGTTGGATTGAATTACATAAATATTGCATCGAAAATGCAAGGTAGTCAGTTGACTATCCTGTTTATACGCTAGCTCCGCCACTGACTATATTGGCTATGTGCGTGTGTGATGTTGTTCGCAATGTGAGATGTGATTATTTATATGATAGATATGCTTATAAGTTATAACCATCTTTCCTTCTAGTGTTGTTTTGTGACTGCAACTCTAACATTTGACTTTGGGGAATTGCTAGAGTAAATCATTCACTGAATATTTTATACTCCCGCTCTTTTTTTTTGCAAGTGCTAGTGAAAAAGGAAATGTTCCAACGGATCACGGCGTAGAGTGAGCTCGGGATTGAGCGGTCGAGGTTCTTGATTGAGATGTTTGTCCTTTTGGTTACAAGCAAAATGCGTAAGAACCTGCGTCAGAGTGCAATAGTGCAAGTGCAGTTGTATTAGCAAGGTATCTTAAGACTACTAGTTTACCGCTACAGCTCCCAATATTTTCCTAAAATGTAACTCAAAGAATCAATCAAGTTTGCTTAGTAATTGAGAGCACGTAGTCCAATTTATGGTTCTAAAAAATGTTCTGGGACAAATTTTGGGAGCTGTTGGATTTTGATAGGTTGACTTGTCCCTCCATCTTCAACCTTCATCCTCTCTGCGTCTGAGCAGGGAAAGGGACGGATGGATGCTGTTGGGATTAGATAAGGGATAATTGCATATCAAGTCTTTGTTTTAAACCTCTTACAAATCAATTTTTATCTTAAATTTTGTGTTAAAAATATTTTGACAACTATATAAGTGATTTTTGCAAAAAAATTAAATACCAAATAAATAAATTGTGATATGATTTCTAATTTTTATATTCAATTTTTTTTTTAAAAAAATACTTATAAATAGATTTTTTGAGGTGAATATTTTTGTTTTATTTTACAACTGTAGAAATTAAATTTGATTAATGAATTGTCTATCGATATACTATTTTGATTGTAATTATGGAAAAAAAAGTAAAAACTTTACAACTTGCCAGAATAGATCGCAAAAACTCAAATTTCTGAATACATATAGCAACTAATAATAATAGTAAAGATTAATGGAGCAACGGAATATCTGGATGGACGAGAGTTAAGAACCCATCTCCATCCAGATTCTAACTTTTCCAGGTGAATACACGCACATGCACCTCTTCACGTGAACCTCTTCACGCACGATGGGACACTCCCCAATATCCTCCTACAAGAGCTAAATAAAAATTATGCAGACAGAATCCTATTTACAGGAAGGGACTTGAGGGCTTAAAAAAATAATAATAAAGATTAACAATTTATCCATATCAAAGCCGATCACACTAGCAGTACACACGTGCAAAAAATAACTTAATTTAATTAATCATGGCCATCAAGAATTCTAATGCAATCAGAACCACAGTGTGCATTAAGAAAATATGCGGGTGGTCCTCTGTTGCTGGTCTAATTAGTAATAAGAACTTCTCTGTAGTCTATAGAGCCATGAATTTATTTTTTTTTTCTTTTGAAATGTATGAGCAGCAACAAGTGTTCAATCAAATTTTACTTTTAATTATCAAATGAGTTAATTGTGTATATGCACCGCAATTTTAGAGGTTGTGCAAATCAGCTCCTAAAAACAGAGGACGCCTGACATGGCGGCCCGCACAACGAGTGTATGAGCAGCAACAAGTGTTCTGCAACGACTGAAACAAAACTGCTAGAGCTCTCAAAATTTCCTCCAAAGACTCAAAAACTGAACACAATATGGAGGAGTGTAAGTGATTACTGACCTTGTTTAGAATCTTTTCTTTTCTGAAAATCTTAATGATGAGTTGCTCTTAAAAGAGATCCGATATACAGGAAGTGAACATTCCAAAAAAATTATTTAAATGAAATGATCAATACATGATAAAAGCACGAAAGAAACGTTCGCAGCAACATAAACTTTCTAAAGCTAACAAACAGTAGATCAAGAAACAACTCCTAAAAGTTTTACGAATCTTAATGGTGAGTTGCTTAATAAACATAACTAAAAAAAAAAGTTAAAAAATATGAACAACAATAAAATCTCAATATTTATCTCTTTTTTTTTCTTTATTTATGAGCTTCTTTTTTTTTTTTGAGAGCAATCAAAGTGTACTGCATTAAGAAAATCTAACTGCAAAGCAAAGATCCAGAACACATAACTAGCCATAAATATAAATTAATTGGTAAATTTGTCACCTTGAGAACTTAAAAGAGTGTACAACAGTTCGACGATCACCAGCAGAAAAGAAAGAGGAGCTATTTGTATACATTGCTTAGATCCTAGAAGGAATGAGGGGTGTGTTGTTGAGAAGGTAAGCAGCAGCAGCGGCCACTCCGCTCCCCAGCTTCACCGGATAACCAACATCCCTCAGCACCATCTCAACTCCACCCAGGCATCCTAACAATTGAAGCTGCCAAAAAAACAAAGAAAAAAAAGAAAAAAAGAAAAAGAGAGAGAGCCGATTTATCAAATTACAAGCAAAAAAGATTATAAGCTGATATGCTCGTCTTTTCTTTTCTTTCTAAAATAACTAAAAAGAAGGAATTATAACCCGATAAGTTCACTTTGAACTCCACAATATTTCACATAAAACTTCAGCATCTTTTGCCCGGTTAGTAGATTTGAAAATAATATTCACATAATATGCAAAGAAAGAAGAGTTGATCGGTTTTCTTTAAAAAAATAATAATAATAATTTAAAAAGTCACCACTCACCACAACTTGATTGATTTTTGGGGTTGAGTTCCAAGTTTATGTAGACTAGATAGAGTATATATGAGAGACATACCTCGTTAAGGTTGCCGAGATGGCCTATCCTAAACACCTTTCCAGCCACTTTATTCAAACCCAATCCTAAACTCAAGTTGTATCTCTTCCATGCCCTCCTCACAACTTCAGAACTATCGATATATGGCGGCACGACAACAGCAGTGACCGTGTCGCTAACCCATTCTTCCTTCTGCGTGCAGTTCTTCAGACCCCATGCCTCGACAGCAAGCCTACAAAGCTCAAATCATTTGAGGAGCTACATTGTCAAGTCTCTAGAAATATAGAAGGCTTGCAAATTGCATAAAACGCATTACTCTTCGCACAACTTAGTTTTTGCTTGTAAAGATGATAATTGCATAAACAGTAACATATCGAGCAACTTACCAAACAGTTTCTTGTTGTTCATGATAATATTTGCTCTAAACAAACTGGGGTGCAATTACATTGTCAAGTCTTGTTGCTTTACCTTGTTGCAAATTGGGGTGCAATAACATTGTTAATCCAGCATAAGATAAACCATGAAACAATTTACCTTGTTGCTTTTCCCAGTCTGTTGTGCCTTGCAATAACATTGTCAAGCCCTTCCTCGAATATAAGATCCAGTGCTGCTCTGAGCCCATAAAGAAGTTGGATAGAAGGAGTGTAGGGCCAAAATGTTCCTAACTTGTAGAATTTCAAATAGTCACTCCAGTCGAAGAACACCCTCACTGATTTGGCCGTTTTAGAAGCTTCTAGAGCTTTTGGGCTAGCACAGACAAGGCCTATCCCAGTAGGGAGCGAAAGAGCTTTCTGAGACCCGGTTAATGCAACATCAACCCCCCACTCGTCCATACGGAAGTCAAGGGCACATATTGAAGATACACCATCGACTAGCAATAATGCAGGGTGCTGATAATCATCTGCGAAAGCAAATCAATTATATGAAAATGGCTATTGACTAGCAATAATGCAGGGTGCTGATAATCATCTGCGAAAGCAAATCAATTATATGAAAATGGCTATTTGTATGTTGGATATCTATCTCAGCTCAGTTAGAAATTAAGTGCATGTGTTAATTAGTACCGTCTTCAAAAGCTACCATGATATCTAAGTTGGCAAAGGGAACTTTATTATTTAAAAAAAAAACACTTTTGAACACATACAACAATGCGATAATGCATTATGTTTTATTAAACACATCAAATTAAGCGAAAGAGAATTTTGACATTGTTTTAGGGACGTGAACAACTGGCGAAGTTTGTGCATGTTTCTATAGCGATGAGGATGCAATGATAAGCACCACTAAATACTAATTAAACATTTATCAAAAGATCTTGAAATGCAGCTTGTGTTGCAAAGTTCTTTAATAAAAGCGGCCACTTAACACGAACCATTTGTATGCATAATTTTGAAGGATGTAATGACGGTTGGTAAACTGCATATAAACCATTTCTATGCATTTTTCCTTAAAATTTTTTGAAAAATGGAAATAAACTACTTTTCAGATGAAGAAGATCAAAACAAAGTTTATATAATGAACATTATCAAGTGAGAAGTACGTTTTTCTAGCCAACTTGTTAGAATCTATTTCCAACCAGCAAAACTACTTATCTCCAGTAGTAGGTGATTTCACAATTATCAATTGTCCAAAGTCGGGAGCATTATATCTTCAACATATAGAAATTAAAGCAATGAGAAAAAAGATACTTTAGTTACTTGAGCTTGTACTAGAAAATCACCATGCTCAAAGACATGAGTTTTGCGTACTGAAATGATTAGAAATTGGTATGCACAAATTGACGGTCCAATACCATTCTCTTTAACAGTCTCAAAAGTTTTTCTTCATAAACACATGCATATTAACTCTATTTACGACGCATATTCTTAATAGCTCTATAACAGGAAAACCAAATTTGGGTGAAAATGGATCTCAAAATAGAAAAAAGCATCATAAACTTTAATTTTTAAAAAAAAAAAAAAAAGAAGTATGCATACCTAGCAACCTCCTTACAGCTGCCAAATTGTTGGTGACACCAGTAGCAGTCTCGTTGTGAACAATGCAGATGGCCTTAATAGTGTGGGACCTGTCCATTGCTAGTTTGGAAGCCAAGATATCAAGATTTGCACCCTGGCCCCAGTCGCTTTCTACGACATCAACATCGAAGTTGAGACGCTTCTGTTGGTCGATCCAGAGCAAACTGAACTGCCCAATCAGGAAAGACACTATTCTGTCACCAGGTGATAATGTGTTTGTGAGAGCACTCTCCCATGCACCAGTACCTATACAATGCATAAAAATGTTAGTGAAGGTATATATTTCAATTAGCTAGACTGTGAAAACTGATTGCTGTATATATCCAAAAACCCGTATTTTCATACATCCATTGCGGGATAGAAGCAAATTTTAGGCAAGGACTGTTCTCTCGAAATACAGGTAATCTTTGTGATTAGGTAGACTGTGTGCATGTTTCCAAACAAAAGGAAGAAGACTATCCCATGACACGTATTTTTCTAGCAGGCATATGACTAGTGAACTGA
The DNA here is from genome assembly GCA_002076135.1 of Xerophyta viscosa. Taxonomy (NCBI): domain Eukaryota; kingdom Viridiplantae; phylum Streptophyta; class Magnoliopsida; order Pandanales; family Velloziaceae; genus Xerophyta; species Xerophyta viscosa. The sequence continues at coordinate 86,435 of MJHO01000229.1, read as the reverse complement.
AGGAATCCGCCATTCAATTAATCCATGGTGTCACAATATGTAATCTTTGTATTTTTTTTTATTTTTTTTCCAATCAAAATAGACAGTAAATAACTATCAAGTAATAAACTTGTGAAGCCTCTTGATTACTTCTGGATGGTTGTTAATCCCGCTTAGCATAAAAAACTACCTTTAGTCTACAATCCACTTAAATAAGTGCTGATAAATCTGCAAAAAGGGAAGTTAATTGAATAACTGCATGGTTATTTTTAATGTTTAGCTTACTGATAGGAATACCGATCAAGTAAACCCCATCATCGATCAAAAGAAGTAAATTCCAATTCTAGATAGACTCAGACATATATGGTTTTTCACCAACATAATAAATGACAGCAGTTTATTGTTTATTCTTTCTTTTTTATTTATATATAAAAAAAAAGCAGCAGTAGAATGAGAATACCAGTTGTTGGGATCAGAAATGGTGTTCCAGCGGTAGTCTTGAAGATTTTCTTGACATCCTCAAGAAGAGTCTTTGTCATTGCAGGAATCGCAGGGGATCGGTAGTCCTCATTGTTCCTGTTCATTGCCCTAATCACTGGCTCCGGGATGTTTACAGGTCCCGGAACAAAGAGATGGTTGCGCCCAGGTCCATAAACGTAGTCCATCTTTTCAGAGTAACTCACACCAGAAATCCACCAAAATATTGCCAACAAAGGTTCCCCCCTATATTAGCAAAGAGGTTGTCTCAATATTTGTGTATTAAAAAAAAAAAAGGATCTTGTTTTATCATAAACCGTTAAAGCACAGGACAAGATGATGTTTTTCCTACTCTTGAGAAATCACAATACTAATATATGTTCATCAATCAAGAAAAATTATTAGAGCAAGGAATTCGGCAGAGTACAGTAGAAGAATTGGAGAGAAGTTCTCAAAACATAAATGGAAAGGACAAAATTGGGAAGAACAAACAAACAACATGCTATTAATGGGAAAAGACGATCAGGCTTGCACATCTCATGTTATATACATATATATTTTTTTAAAAAGTTCCGGGTGTTCTTCGGCTTGCACTGCCTGTAACTATTCCCAACTGACAGAATGATACTTTTATCTAGGGCTAAGCATTCATGTCAATCCGAATCGAACCGATCCGATCCGAAATTTTAAGGCCGACTCGAACCGAATACATTCATATCCGAACAGATTCGAAATTTTATTTTAATCCGAACCGACCCGAACTGACTAAAATTCGGGTCAGTTCGGGTTGTTTCAAGTTGATCCGAATAATTGCACAAATTATTTTTATTCAACATCAAATCGGATTCGGGTCAGTTCGGATCGACCCGAATCATTGTAATATGAATATTTTATTTAAAAAGAAAGAACTAGTAAATAAAAACCAACGAAATCTAACTAAAACGTGACTGGCGAGGATAATTCGGATCCAACCCCAACTGATCCGAAATTCGACCACCGAACCCGAAACCGAATTATATAGACCCGAACTATTAAAATACCGACCCGAATCGAATCCGAAATTTTGGCTTTGTTTGGTTCGATTCTGTTCGATTTTTCGGATAGATTTGGGTAATGCTCAGCCCTACTTTTATCATATGAGTATCCTAATGCACGGGAGGGACACACGTGTATGTATCCTCCAGCACTGAGTTCGTAAATATGCTATTAACAGCACATAGTCGCACACACAACAGTGAGGCTTCGAGTTACATTTGTAACACATCTTTTTAACATAGAGCATTGGACAAAGTTCGTGGGCCAACAAAATCATTGACAACTAATCAGCTCAAGCTGCTTTGACTTCTAGATAATTTAGGCAGTTATTTATATATTTTTCATGCGAGTATTAATATATAATCATTTAACTGACAAATAAAAAATTAAGGGGCTTTTGCATATCAGCCCCATGTTTTCATTTTTCGTGCGTTTCAGCCCCTGGAAAGTTCCAGGGGCTGATTTGAATAAAAATCAGTCCCTAAAAACGCGTTTTCAGGGGCTGATACGTGCGAAAAGCGAAATATTAGGGCTGATACGCGCGAAACGCAAAATAGAGGGGCTGATATGTAAATTTTCCAAAAATTAATCCCATGTGTGTCCTGAAGTTCTTCACAGACTATTCACAACATCTGGTTCACAAGGTAAGGTTCTACCTGGATGTTTCAACAATGGATTTGCTTCTAGACCTATAATACGAAAACATCAATTCCACTAGACGGATCGGCTACATGCATCTTTGTACGCTCTCGTGCTATACTTAGGATATTTGCGGCGAAAATTCATAGTTTAGTATCCTCCTACGGTTAGAAAGTTTCTTCACACATAAAACAACCACCCTAACTTTTACACAATTAAATTTTTTTATTAAAAAAAAAAAGAATTCGAAAAGGATATGTTGGAACAACTTCCTTCAATATTAAGCTACTCAAACATAATATTGAAAAACTTTGGTAGCACAGCAAGACATCATTCAGTAATCTGAAATTCAATGGAAATCCAAAAATGAAGAGAAATCTTGTTGATCACTGAGTGTTGTTCAAGCAACTACAGAATTCAATTATTGTAAAGCCTATTTCTCATTAAAATTCCTATATACTTTGGCTATGTGATACTCTACCAGAAGCTAAAAACAAGCCAAGCATGTTGAGCATCTACCTCTTTGAATAGCTCAATATCTACCTGAGTGATTTCCAATATATTGTTAAACTCGTCGTGTTCTTATTGAAATTGTATATATAAGGATAATTACACACATGCCCCCTGCTTTTGGACTATCCTCCCAAATTAAAAACCTCTCTATTTTTTTTCTATATAATTGTTAAATCACGTCAAAACATACGCATATATACAAGTACTTTTTTATTAGAAATTATATATAAAAATGGACTTTTATGTACTTTACATTTTTGTATTTTCAAAAAGTATGTCCAAATAATATTTTGAGGATATGAAGTATTTACTTGTTAAAAAGATTTTGCAGTTTGAAAATATTTATTTAGAAGTATCTTTTGAAAACTTTGAATACAAAAGTTGTATTGTATATAAGAATCTATCTTTTTTTTTTCTATATTTAAATTTTACGAAAAAGTATTTATACTTTTATTTTGAACTAATTTTGTAAGTTATTTAAGAAAACAGCTGTTTATTTGAAAAAGTTGTGCAAAGTATGAGCTTTTTTTTTTTAAACAAAACCCCTTCTTTTATCACTTTGGTTTTCACGGCAACTTACAGAGCTAAGGAAAGTAAATTCATCTCGAACATCATATCTGCTGTAACTCGGCATCATCCTTCTAAGACATTGTCATCTTATTGATAATAATAATAAAGTTAACAAATATGGTCCCTCGGAAATCAAAAGCAACTTTTTAAAAAAAAAAAAAATCGAGAACCGAATTGAGGGCGCTGGTGCTCGGTCTCAATCTATTTGCACCACATGTGATGTTTGAATTGCTTACACCAATAGCTTCCGCCCCAAAAGCAACTAGCAATTTACAGGCTGCCTCTAAATGAAATTAGAAAATTAAATTTTGTTTTTTTAAAAAATAAAAAAAAGCTAATGACATGAATAAAGATGTTTGATTTACTATCAGAAAGGCAAAATTACCAGGTATTCCACAATAGACCTACCTCTAGCTTGAATTTATTTATTTTTTTTAATTACCAATTTCGCATCCCGTCAGAAAAGTTTACGCTATCATAAAATTGTGTTGACGTGGCACAGAACAATTGACGCGCAAATAAAGACACACAAAATGTGTTGATGTTTAACCAAAAAGATGCTCAACAATCTGGAGGAAATTACAAATTGTCAACAAACTGGGCCGTAAGAAAATAACCTTATTTTTTGTACTTTCTACCTACACTGGTAATATATATATATATATATATATATAAGATGCCGGAAATTCAAAATATACCAAGTAAAACAAAATTTCATTTTATGAGTGTGCTTTTCCAAATAATCAAATAGTATACAACTACACAATAACTCTCTTGCGATGAAACTATTTATAAATCAGAGCTACTAAACAAGATCAGATATGGTCGGTACAAAACATCTATGAGGGTAAATAACATCTAAGAAGAGCAACAACTAGAAACCATTCACAACAACATAGGAATCAAATAAATAAATAAATATATATATAAAGAATAAATTAGTAAAAATTACAAGGAGGCAAGAAGTATTACCTGCGAGTGGTGCTCACTCCAGGGGAGTGGGAGCAGATTATATGTAGGGAAGAAGATAAAGAATGAGCGGGGAGAAGATAGGATGGCAGTTATTTATAGGGTAGACGAAGACCAACGGTCCTGTACCCAAGTGGGACCCACACACTCGTCTACGTGGCGGATAAGGAACTGGGCCGTGAGGTGGAGGTGCAGCGTAACCTCGACACCAAGCTCTTCCTGGATATTTTCTTTTTCTTTTGTTTTTTTTGTTTTTTTTGTTTTTTTTTTTTTGAGATTATGAACCCGTATGCAAGCGCATGCCCCGTAGAGATCTCAAACTTACAAAAATTTTCACATTCAGTTCTGACCGACGCTCTATGATTTAAGTACAGACTTACCATAAACGGAAGTTCCTGCCACGTTGTACAGAGAATTTTTCTGTGAAAAATTCTGCGAAAAATTTTATCCCATGCGACCTCAAACGCGGATGGTGACACTTCTTGAGACACCTCCCAACCGATCGAGTTAACCGCACTCGGCTTTGTGTTTTCTTTTTATAAAGATTGACAAAACCAAATCTATATTAACTGCACTTTGTGGTACTTATGATATTCGTACAACCATTTTATATGTAGAATAATAATCCATATAAATAATTAATAAAAACAAAAATGTTGCCAAAATAATTTTTCATATTTTAAGAAAATTTTAGCGTGCACCTAATTTGGTTCAATTGGTGTAAACTTTCATCTCTAGACAAACAATTTTGTGTTCAAATGCAAACATATAGGCCCTGTTCAGAAACTGAAAAAGTAAAACTGTTTTCTAGAAAAAAATTTCATAGAGAAGAAAAATCGAAATTTTCCATTCAAATTGAAAAAATTTTTATTTGGAGAATTAGGAAATGCAGTTCTACAATTTTCTAATTTGTACTACCTTTAGAAAACTAACAAATGATGTTTTTTAATTTTTTTTCATTCATTAACTTTTCGAACACAAAACGCGGTTCTCCACTTATTCTCCTAATAGAAAACACGCTTCTCCAAGTATATTTTTATATTTCTTTTAACAGTAACATTTTTCATATGCATAAATCCTAAAAAATAATTTTGCAGAAGTAAAGAAGGTCTGTGCCACCTGCGACTACCGCATACAGGTTCTTTTTTCAGTGACTAGTATATTTTCAAAATTTGTGTTGCTACAGAATTTTAAAATTTTAATATTATTTTGTAAACTTTTCAATATATTGCTTAGTTATCGTAAATCTTGTTCAGTTAGAAATTTAATATTACTTTGTAATTCATGGAAATTATCTTGTTCAGTAGTAAATTTATTCTTTGAAAATTTAATATTATTTTATAATCTTGTTCAGTTGTGCTAAATCTTGACCATACTTCGAACTTTTAATAATATATATTTCCTGTGACTATGTTTTAAATTCATATAATTCAAACATATTTTGTCTTTTTTTACAATTTTGTATTTACAATTGACGATTCATTTGAACACTATCTCTATTTTTCTAGATAGAAATTTCTGTTATTTATAATCTGAACATTTTTTTTTATATTTTCTGAGTTCTCCAATAAAAAAACAAAATAAGAAAACAAAAAGAAAACTAAGAGACGGAAAATATAAAATATCTTCTGCTTCTAAACAGAGACATAGTCTTTTGAAAACATGGAGCTTTCCTGTATTGTCTAAATAGATGTGGGTCTAAAGTTAAATACAATATGAAGCAAAATTAGTGTCACTTATAATATTATTTCAGTTATCCCAAAAAATCTAAATTTTGGGTGTTCTAAGAAAAAAAAGGGGGAAAATGCCCTAGTTTTTCATTAAATAAAAAAAGAGAACAAAGATTAGAACAAAGAAATTGGTAACTCCGTTAAAAATATGAACACCAAAACAATAAATTCTATAATTCCACGATAATCTCCCAAAATATCATAAAAGTCGATTAAGTATACTTTTGAGATTTCTGGATAAGTTAAACGACAAGTAAAAATATTGGTGGTAACGAATTTTAACTGTGGATGAGCGTACAATATGTATGTAAAGGTTTTATTTAGAAAAAATTTTAATTATAAAAATTATAGATTTTTGATAATTTTTTTAATGTTGAAAGTTTTTAATCACGTTTTTAAATAGATATTTGAGGATCGAAACTCCTAACGGACTTAAAATAATGGAGGGATATTTTGATGGAGCCGCAAAAATGGAGGAGCAATTTGAAAAATGTAAGATGATTGTTTTTATGTTAAAAATATAAGATGATTTTACTGTAGAGAAACTGTTGAAAGAAATGGAGGGGGCAACATTCACGATTTATATATATTTTAATTAATTAATGAATTTTTTTTTTAAAAAAAATAATTACGTTCCAGCTCCTGTTTCTTGCGTTTGCTCGTTTCAGGCTTCGAAAATAAAACAATGTGCCGACGTGGCACAGTGTTTCTGAAACGAGAAAAGATAATTTTAGGAGAGCTGAATTGCAATTTTCGCAAAAAAATAATTCAGATAACAACTCTGTATTTTTAAAGAGAAATGCTATTCTTCAGGGTCATTTTGATTCTGAAAAAATCAGAGCTGATGTGGCGTTATCCACGTCAACCCATTATTTACTATTTTTTTATATTTAATATTTTAAAAAGAAGCGCATTTAATGTGACTTTTTCGATAAGCATAAAATGAGTATTTCTAAAACATTGAGATGTGAGAATAATCATTTTCCTACTATTTTATTAAATGTTTGGGCTAATGTGACACACTTTTTAACTATTTTATTAAATTTTTGGGCTGACGTGGACAACACCACATCAGTCCTGATTTCTTTTGACCCTGAAAAATAGTATTTCTCATTTTAAAAACTTTGTTTATATCAAAGCTTGTAACAGTAACGGGCCATGATCCGTGCCTTCTTGCATGAGATGGGCTGGGCGACACATCCAATTTCAATTTACTATTCGGCCGGCAGAATTCCAAGCTAATATTATATTAGTTTAACCCGAAAACTAATTAAATTGGAGTTGTATTGTCAAAATTGACTTTAATATCGGATCGGAAGAGATTTTTAGGTGTAACGGTTACACCAAGTCACTCTGTGTAATGGCTAAAAAATTTTATTTAGAAATATTTTTAAAAAAAATTCAACATCAAAATTATAGATTTTAACGAGATCTACAACTTTTGTGTTCAATTGTTTTCTAAAAATACTTTTAAAAATTTGTTTTGGATTTCCAAAATTTAACGGATTTGAAGCGGATTAAAAAATAGTTTTAAAATCCGTTAAACCGGTTAAACTTTGGAGCTCTAAAACACATATTTGTAAGTATTTTTTTTTGGATTAATTTTGAACATAAAAATTGTAAAGTTGTAGATCTAATCAAAATTTATAAGTTTTATTTAGAATTTTTTTTCAAAAAATGATCGTAAATTTTTACTAACGTGACGTAAATGATTTATTGTAAAATTTTCCTTGGATCGGTTATTGGTTGACCTATCACAAGGCATTTATGTATTATTTGGATTTGAAACCTAATCTACTAATGTGAAATTACATCACCGTCATATGTGGTAGTGAAATTGAAAAGTGACTACTAAAATAATTTTTTTTCCACGGCATTTGTTGAATAAATCTTTTATAATTTATTAAAATATATTGTTACACTCCCACCCTCGTGGACCCTATCAAAGCTGCACTACTTATATTTCGGTCGTACCACACGACCGGATCTTTTTTCGGACTTAAAAAAATAGTCCACTTATTTGGTGATTGCTTGGAGCCTCCCTAATTAACGAACACAATATTCTATCCCACACAAAAAAAACATAGGATCACTCTCATGGCTGCACAACCTCATGGGTCTAGTCCAAACTCGCCCCGAGACCCAATAATCAGCCAATTTCGTGTATTACCCTTGAGTTTCGATTAATTGAAATATATTATATGTCAACCGATACCTGCAGCAGTCGCATCGCATGCCTCTAATTTTGAATTATTGAAACTAAAGTATTATATTGTAACAAACTTAGCATATTTTTGAACTTCTACAGTTGATTTTAAACTAAAATTGTAAAATACATCTAAACTAAAATCTACCAAAAAGTTCCATTACTTTGTAATCTAAAAATAATTTATAAATTGTTTAAAATATAAGTTTATTTGAAAATTGGAACAATCTCACAAATAGAAGTTTTTGGACAAAATTCTAATTATTTTTCTTAAGCTATAAATAATCGCCAGATCCAGACCCCACTAAGATAAAAGGCTATTAATGTAATTGCGCGTTAATCACAGGTCTATTTTCGTCTTTCCAACGTCACTCAAGAGAGATAATAAACCGAACACGCGACGAGGAGAGAGAAAGACACAACCGAGAGAGAGAGAGAGAGAGAGAGAGAGAGAGAGAGAGAGAGTTCTTCAATCAATCAGAGATCCCAAAATTATTTCGCCAAAATTTTCAAAATCCCGCGCGATCGTCAAATGGTGACCGACCAGGAGCTCGCGAGCTGCGTGGAGTCCCTACTCCGCCAGCACCAGATCCCTCCTCCCTCCTCCTCCGCCACTGTCTCTCCGCCGACGGACTCCGCGGACCGCGCCACCGCCACCGCTGCCACCGTCGCCGGCGTCCTCCGTCATCTCGAGGCCAAGCTGGGCCTTGATCTTTCCCATAAAGCTGCGTTCATCCAGCGCTACGTCGACCTCCTCCTCCACCCCCCTAGCAACATCGACAACAATACCCAGCAGTTACAAAACCAAGTTCCCACCGTGACGTCATCGTTCCTCCAATGTTCTCCGCCGATGACGTCGGCGCACGATGTGTCGTTCCGTTACGCTGCTCCTCCGGTGCAGCAGGTGCAGTTCCAGCAGCAGCAGCAGCCGCCGCCGCCAATTAGGCCGGCGACGTCGACGGTGTCGTCTCCTAAGCCTCGCCCTTCTGCGCCTAAGCAAAGGTGATTTGAACTGAAAATTCTTTATTTTGATGTAATTACTATTTGTTTCTTCAAGTTCGTATTTCTTTAAACAATTAATCATTTTAATTTAATTATTTTTGTGCAGTTCTTTTTTTGTTTAAAGTAAGTTGATTGTAGATAAGTGGTATTTTTATGTAATTATTGTTTTATATTTTGTACGGAAAAGTACTCTGTGCTCCAGGATGGGGATTGAAATGCTCCCCCCCCTCCCTTCTCTCGTGTCCGGTTAATCATAATTCCATTGTTTTTGAAATTATATATTTAATTTTCTTAACTATGAAACTATGCTGATGTATAATAAAATTATACTTTTTCTGAAAGGAAATTTACTTTCATGTCAGTAACATTATACTATGGCGTAGGACTTCAAAGTATGGGTAAAGTTAGGAAGGGCGCATAGTAAGAAACAAAAGCTAAATGGAGGACTGTAACATTAAGTGCCAAATCTTTTAACCACTTAATGTGGAAGTCCTTAGATGAGAAAGTTGGTGTAGCACATAGAAAGCACAATGAGAGGAAATCATCAATATGTCCGGACATGTAAAATGAAGACTGGTTGATGAACTGGTTTGGAGGGGTAAGGCATTAGAGATGAGCCGTATCACGAAAGGTAGGGAAAGGTAAAAGAAGAAATGTCGCACTGTAAGGAATGATTTTGGAGGGGTAAGGCATTAGAGATGAGCCGTATCACGAAAGGTAGGGAAAGGTAAAGGAAGAAATGTCGCACTGTAAGGAATGATCTTATCTTTCTAAGTTTGAAAGAAGATTTGATTCTTGATGGAGCATAGTGTGTACAAGGATTCTTGTAGCTGACCTACCTAGTGGGAGAAATGCTTTGCTGTTGTTTTTGTTGTAGAATGGATTTAACTTTTTTTTTTTTTTTTTTTTACTTGATATACGTTCCTTACTTGTAGTAGAAATTGGCTAGTCAATATATAAATGATGAAGTTGTCCCACAACTATGGTGGAAAGTGAATTTTAAGACCTAAAGAGAAACTTTGAGAAAAAGAATTACGCGCATTTGGTGTAACTATTTCATGCGAGAGTGTTTATTTCTAGTAGTAGAACATGATGGTCGTATAAGTTCGATGCATGGCTATGTGAGAAACTGAATTTTAAATGAGATGGATCTGAATTTTAAATGAGATAGATCTTAAGTGTGATTTTGAGGGAAAAAAGGTTTGAGGACATTTGATTAACTGTTTGTTGTGATGTACCGACCGTTGATTTATAGCAGTATTGGGCAATTAATCTGAAAATAGTCATATGAATTTGGCGCATAAGATTGGAAAGTGAATGTCTAAAGTTAGTTAAGAAAAGTAAAACTTTCAAGGTTAACTTGGTTCTGTAGATTACTGAGATTGTTCATTTGAATAATGGAAAAAGCAGTTAGCTTGTGTTATCTGTAATTTGAGTTAGCTATTCATTATTTGTGTCTAATTGATAGAAACCGCTGTTTAACTTGTTACTACAATAAAAAAAGAGGATTGGGAAAAGCAAAAGTGGAGATGTTTAAATGTTAAGCATCATCTGTGAGAAAGGAAACGACTTAGATGCATCATTAGTTGTCGTTATCCATTTGTCAACTCAAGGCTAAATGTTAGGAGATAGCAAAGGCCATAATTTTTAACATATTTTAATTAGATAAATTGAAGGAACTTATGTTTAGAACTACATAAGGTGGTTCTTTGTAACAGTTATGATTACTTTCTCTTGGAACTCTTGTGGAATTATGTGGATTAGATCATTAGAAGACACCGAAGGGGAAGCTACAAGTCAAAGAAGGTGACGAACATATGAAATTGTGTGTAGGAATGTTTAAGTGCTTTAAAAAAACGTAATGTCTTTGGAGTCCCCTGTTAGAAGGGATTTTACTATGCCTTTGTTTGGGTGAGGTTATTTTGCAAAAGTTGAAAAGAAACTGCGTTGCCATTTCTTTAATCCGTATGGTTTGTTTCTGTTTTTGTTCATGTGCATTTGAAGCTGTTTCTAAGCATTTACATTGTATCTTCTATTACCAGTGTTCCAATTAAAAGGAGAGGTGGCCCTGGTGGTTTGAACAAGGTTTGTGGTGTTTCACCTGAGTTGCAAGCTATTGTTGGTGAACCTACTATGGCCAGAACCCAGGTAAACAATTTTCGTAACATTACTTTGGATAGAAATAAAAGATCAAACATTTGCATTTATCTTTATTTAACTTGAAATTTAAAGCTTTAAGCCTCTGGTATCTCATTTCAGATAGTGAAGGAGTTATGGGCTTACATACGGAAGAATAATCTCCAAGATCCTAACAACAAGAGGAAGATCATTTGCAATGACCAATTACGTGTTGTTTTTGAAACAGATTGTACTGACATGTTCAAGATGAATAAGCTGTTAGCTAAGCACATAATACCTCTTGAACAAACCAGTGAGGAAACCTTTTTGTATTCTGTCCGAGTACCATTTCATTTTTTCTTTTTGGCAAATCTCATTTATGGTTTCTTAAAACAGGGGATCAAGTTTCAGACCTGAAAAGATTGAAGTCAGTCTCTGGAGAAGTTGTTCCCGTCACCGAACCTGGACCACCATATGCACCTACACTGGCACCTGTAACTGAACCTGCAATGGAAACTGCAGCAGCAGTGGGACCTGCATCTGCCCCATCATCTACACCAGCTGCAGCACTAAGATTAGAAACTGATGTCAGACAATGTCCTATGATTATGTCTGAGGCATTGGCTAAATTTTTGGAATCTGAAGAGAAGGAGATACTACAATCTGAAGCTCTGAAACGCATTTGGGATTATATAAAAGATAACAATTTAGAGGTTTGTCTGACCATTCTCCCCATTTGTTGTTCTTGCATGTTTAAACCTGAACAAATTCATCCTATGATATTGATGCCTTCTGCCCTGCACTGGGAGCGCTGCTGGCACGAGTGCATGCTACGCGAGCGCCTGGTTGCTAGATCTACTCCTTGCATCCATGGAACTTCGGTTCCGCGAGGTGCTAGTTAGTGAGCCTGCGTGCGGAAGGTTCAAGCACTAGTAGGAGTGCACAATCCCCAGTCCAGCATCCAAGGCTTCCGTTCTGCGGCGTGCAGGCTTGTGGGTCTATATGCGGAAGGTCCAACCACTAGTAGGGGTGCACAATCCGCAGCCAGCATAGCGGTGAGTTCGGGTGCCAAGGTGATGATGGTACCGGGATGAACGCCACCTGAGGGGTTACATGCTATGACGTTCCCACACATATGAGCCGGTTAAGAGCATGATTTCCCCTCATAATCTCAAAAAAATGTGTCTTCTGGATGGAAGTTCATGTTTGTATTTTTGTATTAAAGCTACGATCTACTTGAAGATTTCTACTTTAAGTACCATGGTTAACTCACATCCAGCTTGTATATCCAAAATCAACTTAATTGTTCACTCGAACTGAATTCATGATCAGAAATTTTTAAATGTGATATATGTTATGATGTTAGATCTTTTACATTATCTATCTGAGTGGAAGATAAATTGATACGCATGCAGTTAAACTCTGGTTTATTCGTTGAAACAGATAGTTTAACTATGGAAACTGGAGTTATGGCTCTATGTTGTAGTAGGATGATCTGATCTGTTTATTTTTTTAGTGTTATTAAATAATGCTTGAAACTGGGCTAAACCTTGAGTAGACATGGTATTGATGTAATCCAAAATGTTTGCATCCAAACATATTTTAGTGAGTGCGCCTTCAAGTTTAGATGCTTCATATTTCTTCACAAAGCGGAATTTTATAATAAATAATAGTTTTTGATGATGTATTTTGTTTTTTGTCATATTTTTGGAGTAGGTGTCCATATGATCACCTACAACTATCTTTTGCAGCCGTTTTGTGAGCGTAACAAAGTTTTTCTGGACCATCCAGGACCTGACACGACCAATCCTGTGGGACCATTCTGACTGAAATTTAACCTCTGAATTTACATTCCGTAAATTAGGCAATAAAGTCTACAACCTTTCGTATGGCTTTTGTGAATATGTACCTTTTATTTGGGAAAAAATCCCCAGCATTCAGAATGATTTCTATTCCTAGATGGCAGGTTTATGCTGCCAACTAGTGTCCATCAATCTATGCCATATCCATCTCGCAAGCATTTCCTTACTAATTTTCTTTTTTCTTTTTTTCTTTTTTTTTTTTGAGAAAACTATTGGTTTTCATATTAACGACTCGAATGAGTATCTTGGTACAATAAAAAAAACATGAATATGAAAGAACCTTTATGTTTTGGAAGAATGATTGAGTTCGTTGTAAAGACTCATTTATGCTGTCCTACTTTGCTACATACTGAACAAATAATTGAAATGTATTCCTAGATTGGACAAATTTAAAGATGGTCATGATAACCAAACTAGTTCTATAGGAACATTTAATGAGCCCTTGATGAACCCTCGAAGTTTCTAACAGATGCTTATCGAAATATTGTATACTAGTAAATTTTGATAAAGCAAAGTTAGGGTAGGTATCATTCTTAAGGTCGAGCCTTTTCTTTAGATAATAGAACCAGGGAAAGCTTTACGTAAATTCAAGTTGATTGAGATCTGGGTGCTTTAAATTTATATGCATGCTTTAAACTTATACAATTATCAAGGTCAATTGCTGATTGATAACCAAGTTCAAGCAGTTTTTGTATCTCCTTAGATAGCTTGGTAAAATTCTGTAAAGGGGAATTTGAAGAAAATTGAACTAGATCCTCTTTTATATCCTAGAAGAGATATCTTATATACTGCAACTATATATATATATATATATATAATATATATATATATATATATATATGTATGTGGTTTCTTTTTGGAAAATTTAACCCATACGGGATTGTTTAAACTACCAAGCCGTGGGTGCTGATTAAATGTGTCATTTATTACTATTACTAATTTTGCATGTTCAAGGACCATAATCTCTTTGATTTGTTTGTCTTTTAATTCAAGTTTGTAGTACATATTCACCTATAACTTGGTTTTACTTCTCATCTTCTTTTAATAAAGAAAAACAGTCCAGGAACTTGAGCTGAGTATGGTCTACAATTTGAAACCTGTTGTAGGACCCCATGGATACAATGACGATAATCTGCGACGCAAGGCTCCAAGAACTTTTGGGCTGTGAAACCTTTTCTGCACTTGCAATATCAGAACTGTTGGCACTCCACCTTCGCAAACAATCCTAACATAGGCAACACTAACTTGTTAGTCAGGTAATAAGCATTTCCTGCTTATTGTTAAGATTATTTATGTCTATATACCTTTGCTTTTACTAGTCATTCCTTATATCTTCAGTATGAGCTCTTTTAAAGGTGTCAATTCTACATTCATTTTCAATTCCATATAGCTTGGACACATTTTGAGGATATTATGGATTAGGGTCTTTAGAAAAAGTTTGAATTATATTTAAAGTATTTTATAATCTACCTGTCGAAGACTTTGCTTGCTGGTAGGTGATATTAGTTGCTTTAGCCATGTTTTTATGTGCCCATCGGCATGACACATGAATGTTTTGACAGTTATTGATGCAGTTTGTAGAAAAAGCTTATTTTTATTTTTATTTTTTTGTTGTTAGTGCTATTACCTGCTACAGTTGCAGCTTTTTTTTTTTTTTTTTCCTTTTTTTTTTTAACTATGCGTCTGCCTTCCGGCACGCACCTTCTTATGTGCCTTGCACCTAGTCTTGGGAGATTCCTTATACCTCTCTATGTCTTGTGTCTTTGACAACTTTCTCAATACCTCAAATAGTACACATGCTTATTGTTATCAACCAATTGTCGAGATTTAATCTTATGGTAAGATTATTTGACTATTTGCTCACCTATAGAAAAAGTACATGTATGTGATTCTTTATGAATGCATTCGTGTATTAAAACTTAACAACATTGAAATATGTGTTTGTTCAGCAGTTCGATAGCAGTTATTGCAGCAGCCATATTGTTATGTACGGGATCGAAGTGGTCCAACCTATCAGAAGATACGGATCTGAGATTGAGTCAGAGATTAGGGTTTTCTGCAGAATTATATTAGGAGCTTTATTTGGAGAGTATTTAGGAGAATACTTGTATTAGGAAATATATTATTTAGAGGATGATATTTAGGAGTTATTTTAGGAGGATATTTAGGAGGTATTTTAGGAGAAGAATTTGGTAGGATCTTGGAGGGCTAGCCTCTATAAATACTCGATGCATTCCTTATTTTTTATTATGAAAGAAATATAGTAATTTTTATTACAATAGTTTGTAGTTGTAGTTTGTAGAGCCGCCACCGGGCCGCTGGTATCTTATCTTCGCCGCGTCCGGGCCGCCGACGTGAGCCGATCCGAGTCGGTTTATAACAATTGGTATCAGAGCAGTCGGTCCCGAATCCTCTTTAATCGCTGTGCTGTGCTACGTATCTCCACCAATTATCATCACCACCACCTGAGAAAAAAAAAGAAAAATAAAAGAAATTGCTATTCCCCACTACTGGAATACGCCAGAATCAGAACCCTATGTTCTCCCATTGTTCTACAATTATTCTCTGCCTCCTCCACCACCTACTCCGTATCATGGTTCATACAGTCACCACCGCAATATTAATCAACAACCACCGAGCTACTGTGATCCTTCGGTATCCCAAGAGAGTTATGGTCCACCATATCACTACGAAGCTCTTCCAGAACTGCAACCTCCACCTGCGTCGGCATCTCTTATATCAGTAGACGGCGTGCAGAAATTAATGGATAAACTTGATGAAATTTGTGAAAGATTTATCAAACAATTAGAGAAGAGAACAAAAATAGTTGGCGCCTTCGCAACCTTCACACTCTTCGGCAGGATACTTCGGTGAAGCAATATTGGATTGAGGTTACGATATATAAGGTTGACATTAAATTTGAGTCCGAACAACAAGTTATCAAAATATTTATTGACGGTCTCAAAGGTAATATTCAGGGAGAGCTAAAAAAAGCAAGCAATAGCTGCACCTTACTTCGCTTTACTTATCGATTAGCCTTGTTCTTTGAGTTGTGCCACAGTGGATACGATGAGGAATCTATCGAGAATATGGAAGTTGACTTTTCCTCAACCATTGGATTCGTGCTACATTGGCTCTATGTCATCATGAAAATTTTCAGCCCTTACTTTCACAAGCCCGACCCGCTGCAAATTCACTCGATTTATTTATTTTGGTGGTTTGGACAATATCAATTTTCTCGGGGCTTCATTGTTGCAACCTTGAGGATAAGGTTGCTTTCTAAGAGAGGTGGAATGTTATGTACGGGATCGAAGTGGTCCACCTATCAAAAGATACGGATTTGAGATTGAGTCAGAGATTAGGGTTTCCTGCAGAATTATATTATGAGCTTTATTTGGAGAGTATTTAGGAGAATACTTGTATTAGGAAATATATTATTTGAGGGGATATTTAGGAGTTATTTTAGGAGGTATTTTAGGAGAAGAATTTGGTAGGATCTTGGAGGGCTAGCCTCTATAAATATTCGATGTATTCCTTACTTTTCATTATGAAAGAAATATAGTAATTTTTGTTACAAGAGTTTGTAGTTGTAGTTTGTAGAGTCTCCACCGGGCCGCTGGTATCTTATCTTCGCAGCATCTGGGCTGCCGATGTGAGCCGATCCGAGTCGGTTCATAACACATACCTTATTGCACATTCTTTACTAAGGGAAAGTTAATGGTTTGAAGGATGAGGTGTTATTCCCGTCTTCAGTAGTGGAGTTTAATGAAACCACATGTATGTTGGCTTTGTTTCTTAGTACTGACCCAGCAACTATTACCTTGTTATCATGTCATATCCTTTAGGTCATGTTTGGACCCTTGGTAAAATGGTGGTAATAATTATTCGAGTAATGTTTACCACCACTTACCAATGTTTGGTTTGATAGTAAGTGTTTTGGATAACTTTTACCCCAATTCATGGGTAGAGTATCTATCTCTTTGGGTGGATAAAATTTTACCAATGTAACAAGTACCAGTAATCCAAATATGGATAATTGTTACCAGACTGTTATCCATGTACTAAGTACCAGCAATCCAAACATTAGTAACTTTACTAGTCTATTACCCTGGTAATATGTTTACTAGAGTAATTTTTACCTTTATCAGGGATCCAAAGATGACCTTAATGGCATTTTATCTATTCCACATGACAACGATTTTTAAATAACTAGATTCCTATTGAACTTGTTCTATAGTAACGATAGAATAGGGATGGTAGATGGTGACATTGCTTGTACTTTCTTCAATATGAATTAATCTTGAAAGCTGTAGAATTAGCTTTTTGATTTAGCTGACACTTTTTTAAAGATGTTAGTTGTTTTGCTTGTTTGAAATTCAAGGATATTATGATATCAGTACAAATAAAATAACCATGCATGGTCAAATTTTGATTTACTATGCAATTGCATAAAAGTATTTCGCCATTACATTGTTTCTTTATTCTTAATGCATAAAACGCAACGAATTAGTGTGTCATATTATTTATGAGCTGATACAGATTTATGTAATGATTCTATCAACTGCTTTACTTTTATGCTTTTTAAGTTCTACTGTTTAGTATATAAAGTTATCTTTGCTGAATACGCAGGAGGTGATGTATCATAATCATGAGTTATTATTTCATATAGCTGAGATCAGGGACCAAGTCATTTTGTCTCCAAAATATAATTAGGGAAAGTAAAAGGCTGTAGGATAACAAGTTCAGCCATAATGTAAACTACGTCTTTGCGTGCTTTACCCGTAGGCAATGTAATTTTTATGGTCTTTCTACTTCTCTTTATAGATAGGATGAGCTTCCATGAAAGCGGGGAAACCTCATTATCTTCGGTAACTGGGCTCTAAATTGCTGGTTAAATTTTGTCCTGCATCTTCATTGCATATTAGTTGTGAACGTCTTAGCTTGTTTACGCAGGCATCTCATGGTCGCTGTTCTATTGTCCTTTTTGTTGACCATTTAATTTATGTCATAATCTTTGTTCCCGAGAATAATTTGAAGTTCATTGTTTGCTTGCAGATGTGCTGTGGCAGTTCTAACATATAACTGATTTAATGGTAAAAGATCATGTGGTTTAGTATCTTTTAGATTGTTGTGTGTATGTTTATCTCCAGCGACCCCTGTATTTATCAGCAAGATGTAGGTTTACTCTTGAATAGTTGTGACAAGATTGTGATACTTGTGAACTTGCCTTTGGCGAGCATTACTGACTATTTTCTGATGAAAATGTATATCAAGAAGGTAAAAAATGTTTGTTAGAATGCACGGTTCCTACATTTATTTTCAAGAAATTTGCAGATTGGAGTGCTGGAGCTAAATTTTACATCCAGGTCTTCGTTATCCGTCTCTAATTGGATTAATCGCGTCTCCAGGTGATCTTCATAGAAGTTTGCATGTTGTAACTTGACATAGCTGGTTAGTTGTTCATTACAGGTTCAGTTCTGGGCTGATGTATTTAACAAATGAGGTAGGTATTTTTTCCTCTCTCTCTCTCAATATATATAAAATGATTGCTGTATTTATTGAGATAAAACTTGAATTCCTTTCTTGTATTACCAACAAAAGCTATTTATCCCAAACTGGTATTGGAAATCACCAAATTACATTTCTGTATACATGTACATATTATAGAGCTGCATTTTTTCTATAAAATAAGGATTACTACAGTGGATATTAAGCCCAGAAAATATTAGATTAAGAATGTCTTATCCTTCCCTTTCAGGTGAGGTGCAATCCTATCTGCAACTGACTCAAATGTTCATAGGAGTTTCTGTGATAATGATATTTTTCATAGTGAGTAAAAAATTGCAATTGTGACAGCTCATTGACATGCTACGGAAGTGTTGTTTGCATTGTTTTATTTAGTGCTCTTTTTTCTTCTTCTTTAAAAAAAAAAAAAAAAATTCATTGCTTGCACCTATCCAGACTCCAGAGATCTGCAAAAATTACTTCTGGAGATTCATTTATTTATTTTTTCTTCTAATAGACTCCAGAGATCTATTTTTCTCGACTCCAGAGATTTGTTTTTCTAGTTATTCATTTATTTTTTTCTAAATCAGTAACCTTACCTTAAAACTTTTTGCATCGATAGGCATTGTTCACTTGAAAGTTGTAATTTTGCCCCCAAAGGAATATTGATACCTCTCCACCTGCAACAAGTTTTTGTGATGCTTTTGTGAAGTTTTTGTAGTTACTTTTATCTTTTAGTTCTTCTTTGTATCTTGTTTATGAGTTTTATGACGGGCCTAAGTGCCGCTTAATACCGACTTCTTGACCCTCATGTATGATCACAGACTCCATGTCGTTTGTGATGACTGCTAGAACATACAGGATTGTGAATTGATCCGGTGCAGTACGGTGTTGTAGTTAATATTTGTGGAGGTATTTTTTAAAAATTTTTAATTATAGATTTTGTTGAATTTTATAATTTTTATATCTAAAAAAATATTTTAAAATAGGTGTTAAAATTATAATTTTTATATTAAAAATTTATCAAAAAATATCCATAAGTGGGATTTTATACGACGTCCGTATGATAATCTCAAACGGATGACAAGGATGGTATTACCACTTGTACGCAATTAGCTCCTCCCATTTTCAGCAATAAATACAGCTACTATGGAAATAAATGATGCAATATGTTCCCAACCACCATCCCTTTATGTGCTAGTATAAGAAAATATATATATTGAGAATTCTTGACTCCCACTCATACATCAGCTTGTAAAGAGTGCTGAATATAAGTAGCATACTCTATATATTGGATTTTTCTTTTTTGTGACAGTATTGCTTGGAATAAGTGCATCAGCGCATGCCAACAAAACCATTCATTTATAAGTGTTGGTCTACCTGCTGACAGAGACTTACGTGACGGGACCCACCCAGTCACGTGAAGACACGTCATCTGAGCGAGCTGTGGATTCTGTCGTGGTTCATGTACGTGGACCCTAGTCCACCGCCCAGCCTAATATAGATCGTCATGTTGGTACAACTGGGAGGGATCGTATGGTCCCACTGACCGCAGATAATCTTACGGTCCTGCTTGGCTTCCAAATTAGTGGGCCACCTTGCTACGTGGATGATTACGTGGATCCGATTAGACACGTCACTATCAGCTATTCCCCTAGTCCTAGCAACAGTATTTTCGCCGTAACAACTCCTCTTTTTATAAATAGATAATTGCGTATCAGCCCCCTATTTTTAGGACTTTATAAATTAGTCCCGAAAATATATTTTCGGAGGGTTGCAAAAAAAAAAAGCATTTTAGCTCCTGAAAATGTGTTTTCAAAAACTAAAACGCGCAAAGATGAAAAACGGAAGGCTGATACGTAAAAATCTTTTTTATAAAATAATAACTAGTTAAAATTGACGCAAGCGCTGCCCATCCATTTAAAGATGAAACTTAAGGTCACACAATTGTGTATGAATTTTATTATGGACGCATGTAAAAAATATAAAATTTATTTCTCACGTGCATCCGCGGTAAATTTCGTATGCACCTGTGTGACATAAATCTTTTTTCCGATTTTAAAATTGATAATAGTAACTACATTTATGAAGTATGTATAAATAAATGTTAAAAAAACAGAATGTATTGAATATTTTGTTTAGATAATAAAAAAACTAAATATGATGAACATATTTTACTGTCAAATCGATATCGCATATCAAAAAATCGAAAAACGGCAAGTGGAGCACCAGCTCGATTGAGAGAGACTATTAAATCATTGTTGACCCAAAACAATTAAAAAAAAAGAAACAAATAAAACTTTTTATTTTGAAATTTTTTTTAATTCTTTATATTTTGAAACTTTAGGAAAATATTATTTGAAAAAACTTTTAACCTCATAGCTATAAATTATTTTTTAAACGCATTTTTAACTTAAAAAAATATTTCATATTCAAATTATTATATATATATATATATATATATATATACTATATCTTCCACTCGACAGGACAGCACGGCATCGCCTTGTCGACGTTCAAGCAAGCCGTAGGAATCGCGACGAATTCTGACGGGCTGAGATCACGCAGCTGCGTGTTTGTAAGAGCTCGGATCGATTTCAGCCGTCGGATCACCTCGGCGATCCGACGGCCGACATCACGCGCGTGTTTTTGAAGAGCTCGGGTCGGATTTCAACCGTCGGATCGCCGCGATCACAACTCGGCTACGACTCGAGCAGGAGGCGGCCGAGCTCCTGTCGAGTGGAGATTAGTCTATTTCTATATATATATATATATATTATTTGAAAAAGTTTTTAACCTCATAGTTATAAATTATTTTTTAAACCCATTTTTATCTTAAAAAAACTATTTCATATTCAAATTATTTTCAATATATGTATTAATATATATACATACATATATGTATGTATGTGATTAAGAGGTCCAAGTTTGTTATGTACTAATTTCAAAATTTCTTTGTGTATTCCGGCTGCAATTAAAATAATGAGGAGGGTTAGTCTTTACCTCCACCTGACAATTACGGGTATACTTTAAAGGTTTATATATATATATATATATACACGACATGAGCGCAGCTTGCTGCTATCGATTTTACAGCCGTCGGATCGCAGCGATCCAACGGCTGAGATCATGCTCGTTTTGAGAAGAGCTTGGGTCGAGTTTCAGCCGTTGGATCGCCTCGGCCATCCAACGGCTAAAATTACGCGAATATTTTGAAAGAGTTCGGATTAGGTTTCAGCCATCGGATTGCCGCGATTCGACGGCTACGGAGTCGAGTGGGGATAAGCTTATATATATATGTAAGTAATTTTTAGTAAAATATAAAAATTGTAGATATATAAAAATTATAGATTTTAATGAGGATTACAAATATTCATATTGATTTTTTTTTTAAATTATTTCAAAATTAGTGTTCCGGAGCTTTAAAATTTTAGCAAATTTAAAAATATCGAAAGTCGTATTAAGATACGCACAAACACACCACATATACGCGCAAACATTAATGTGACAACTATTCGGGTCGAACCGAACCGACCAGAATTCGAATTGGTGTTGAATAAAAATAATTTGTGCTGTAATTCGGATCAACCTGAACCAATCCGAATTTTAGTCGGTTCGGGTTGAAATAAAATTCGAGTCAATTCAGGTCTGAAGGTATTAAGTTCGGATCGGCCTTAAGAATTTCAGGTTGTGTCAGTTCGGTTCGGATTGACTCGAATGCGCAGCCCTAAACACATATCTTTTGTTTGTTTTGAACTATATAAGTTGCACTTGATTGGTCTTGGCTATGCACAATACTATTTCTAAATAATATTTTATAGATTGAGCCGGTAGTTATATTAGAATAACACATTAAGCATTCGTTAATAAAAAACTTCTGATAAAATTATAAAAGACAATGTTATTCAGTCTGAACATTTAATTCGAAAAATAATTTGATTGTATTTTCATACATCTAGAGATACGATTTATCGATTCCGAAGCACGCGCAAAATATAATTAGACTATTTTTGGAACAATTCAGTTGGATTGAATAGTATCTTACGACTATTAAATTTTCTATTGTGGACGATTACTGACCGATACGCCACTATATTGGACGTTAGCGTCAGCTTAGGTTGCCGTATTTCGCATGAAGGGATACATTTGGGCGTATATTTACACCCAATAATATCCCTAATACCCTAATTCTCTCAAAAAAAAAAAAAAAAAAAAAAAGAGAAAAAAGAAAAAAAAAAAGAAAAGAATATGACCAACCTAGGGCGCCGGCTAAATCTGACGTATCAGTAGCAGACGAACCGACCAATCCGATGAGTACATTACCTTTACCATATTCTTTTCATCGCCTACCAATATTTTCTATTCTTAAAAAATGAGCATATTAATATATCAAAAACCTGCTAATTTAGAGACTAATGTTGTCGTTAAATGTGGATACAAATGAATCACGAATAATTTTAAATTTTGAGTACGCAGAGCTCATGTCAGCTTCGAGCTCAAATTTAAGTTCGGTGTAGCTAACGAGTCGCGTTTGAGCATTCTACAAATCGATTCAGCAAAGTTATGAGCTTATTCTAGCTGAGCTCGAGTTCGATTATATTGTGTTCGAATCGAGTTCGAGCCGAGCTTCATTCAATTTCGGATTTTGAAATGAAAAAAAAAAAATTATAAATATATTCAGCAAGCATATCACTTTTTTATAATTACCATCACCTTAATGCTGACCAATTTAGTACTATGATGGGTCCTAAGTGGGGCCAAATTGCACCGCCCATCTAATTATGAAATGGAATGGACGGTCATGATCGACTCAGAGATATGTGGGGTCAGATCTGTCATCGCTCATGCCGCCCATCTCGAGTCACTCTCAGTGGTGGGGGTAGTGTGCTTCCAGCCTGCAAAAGGGAATCAGGCTTATATACAAGTCCAAACTCTTGCACAATTTACGAAATTGCCATTGCGGATTTTGCAATTTAGGAAAATTACGAAGACTTGTACTTAACATCACACATACGGTTTAGCCCATGTGAAAGGAATTTATTTCTCTTCAGCTCTTATTACATATACCGAATGGAAGAGGAAATGGACAAAGAAGTTACTATAGAATCTACAGTAACTCTCTTTTTTTTTTCTTTTTTTCTTTTTTTTTTTTTAAATTTGACCAATATAAACACTTATTTAGAAACATATTCTCAATAACTTTTCAACATAAAAATTATAGATTTTGATGAGAGCTACAATTTCTATGTTGAAAGTTTTTTTGAGAATATACATCTAAATGGATGTTCTGAGGGTCCAAAATTTCCTGATTAAAAAATAAATATAAAAATTTGACCAACCAAAAACAAATTTAGAACCGTCTTCTTAAAAAACTTATAACGTAAAAGTTATAGATATTGATAAGAGCTTCAACTTTTATGTTGAATTTTTTTTTAAAAAATACTTCTACATAGATATTTTATGGGTCTAAAATTTGGTGGGTTGAAAAAAAATATAAAAACAAAAAAGGACAACAGCAAAATAGCTGAAAATACGTGCTTTTCGGTTGGCCCCACCATCTGAATAATCAAAGCGCTGTAACTTTTTGAATTTAACCTTTTTTAACAAATTTTGATTTTAGACCCATTAAAACACCCACTTATGTCTTCTCAAAAAAATTATTTTATTTTATTTCATGTAGATATGTCTATACATATTTTGCTAAATATTGTACAAATATAGGAATGTTCGTAATATTCTATTAAATATTTTACAAATATTATAGAAATGTTCGTAATATTCTCTGAAAGTCGATAATATTATCAAAAATTTGTTCAATTATTGTTGAAAATATTATCGAAATATTAGCAAACGCAGATATACTATATGTAAAAATTTAGTCAAATATTTTTTATTGATATAAATATATTGACTCCTACTAGAATAATGGATATTTTTAAATACACAATGATCGATACTTAGCCGCGATAGTATGAGGATACAACATGGCCGCGGCAAAGCGCGGTCAAAAAAAAAAAAGCTTGTACTAGACTATAGGGAATAAACTCCCGTTACTAGTCTTTTATTTTTCACATTCTAAAATATTTATGTCGCGCGCCCCCAGCGTGGGTGGTCCGGACGCTCGCCTCAGGAAGCGAGCGCCTGGGTTCGACTCCGGGGGCGCCCTTCGATGGAGGTGTGGGGGTCAAAGACTCCCTGTATCCGTGGGGAGTGACATGGACCTTGATTTGAGGTCCTTTCGGAGGCGTGCACCAGAGTCTGCCCTACCCGCAAGGATGGGACCCATCGATTGGTGGAACAGAGATCGGTATCCGTGGGTTTACCCGTTACGACGGTCGTTCGAATAAGGGCCGGTTATGGGCAGAATTTTTCCACATTAATCTCAAAAACAAAAAAATTTATATGAAAATATAATTTAAACAATTATATATAATTTTTAAATTATATAAATTACTTTTTTATTTAAATTTTTCTAAAAAGCTTTTTAAATAAGTATTTGTAACTTCAAAATCTTAGCATAATACAGATTAAATTTTAAAATCACTATGATTTTGAAGATTCAAATACTTATTTAAAAGTATTTTCTAAAAAAAAAAAAATTTAAGTACAACAATTATAGATTACTTCAAAATTTATTTTTTAATATAAATTTTTTTAAATTATTTATATAGTAATTAAAATATATCTAATAAAAATTATAAAATAAAGAATAATTTATAAAAATATAAACTAAAAGTTGAATTATAAAAGGTTTGAAAATAAGGAGCCCTGTTGGGTCTCCTGTTTACTATAACCCAAAAACAACAGCTCTATTAGTACTATAAGTACAAACAATATTGTTGAAGAATTGCGTATCAGTTCCTCTATTTTTGGAAGTTTGTAAATTACCTCCCGAAAATATATTTTCGGATGCTGATTTGTAAAAGAAAAGCAAATCAGCTACTGAAAACGTGTTTCGAGGACTGATTTGTACAAAAATAAAAAACGGAGGGCTGATATACAAAAGGCCCCCAAAAAAACTTTTGTTGTAGTACCAAATGGCAGTATTGTTTTATCAAATTAGAGTACGCTTAACCATTTCCCTTTATTATATCCAATGATTTAAGTTATGATATTATTGGCTAAATCTAACTCAACGACCAAGACAAAAAAAAAAAAAAAACACGATTTTCGAAAATAATCTCACGTTTTAAAATAGAAACTTGCTCTGAGATGCAGATTCATAAAATTTTTATGCAAGAATGTGAAAAAATATAGAAAAAATATAAATTTATTAATAGATAAGTTGTATTACAATATAAAGACTTAGCTTCATATAGAATTAAATAACTAGTTAATAAAGAAAATAATTCTAATACAATAAAATAATATCAAATAAAATTCGACTATCTAAATATCCTGCCAAATAAATCTCCAATAAAATCTATAATTCTAACACACCCTCTCAAACTTGTAGTGTGAATCATAAGCTCGAATAATAATTAATACAAAAAATATTATGCCAAAAAATGAACGTATGTCAATAAACGACCAAGAAGCCTGCCAAAGAGTATAAAGCCAGAAAACTAAGGTTAGGTATAGAAAAAGGTATAGGCAAAGAAACGAACACACGAACAAATTGAAATGGCAAATTGAAAGAGAGTGCGTGGTAGCAGATGAGGAAATACTAATGGTCACTCCGAATGGTGGTGACAATGGATTAATTAGACGACATGTGATAGTCACTCTGGATGGAGGAGGCACTGTAGTATGTTGGCGACGGAAAATATAGAAGCAAAGATGACAAGAGTAACATCAACAACACCAATAACTGCAATTATCACGAGCAACAAGAATTGGTGCTGCGACAAGTAGTTTCAGCATCAACGTTGCCCTAAAACTAGTGGCGCCGCCTTAGGCGGCGACCGCACTGACGAGGCTAACAACATCAATAAGGCCAGTAACTGTAATGATCACGAGCAACAAAGGCGATAATGAATTGGTGCTGCGACAAGAAGTAGTTTTAGCATCAACGTTGCCCTAACGACTATGGTGGCGGCAGCGCCGACGAGGCTAACAGTAGTGGCGGCTAGGATTTTAGAACCCGCTCTAATATCATGTGGAAAAATATTTAAAGAAAATAAATTTATTTATAGATAAGTTATATTACAATATGGAGATTTAGCCTCAATTTATAGAATTACATAACTTGTTAATAAAAAAAATAATCCTAATACAATAAAGTAATATCAAATAAAATCCTACTATTTAAATTTTCTGCCAAATAAATTTTCAACAAATTCTATAATTCTAACAAAAAAAAGCTATAAATTAACCGCCTCATTAAAAAACGGTTTCACAAAATGCCATTGGTAAGGAGCTCATGATACTTCTGACGTTATCTAAATTACATAAACATATCAAAATTACATATAACGTATGCGTTAATATCACATGTATGGTTCATATTGTATTATAACAAGAATTTTTAAATCTATTATTTCCTCATTTTAGCAAAGCCGGATGTGGAACTTTAAGGATCCTATGAACAACTATGCCATCCAATCCAATAGATTAATAAAAGATTCATGCAGTATTTTGCAAATTAAACACTTCATTATAAAACGTTTTAACTATCGATCAATCGGGGATGAAAATACTATTGAATCAGGATATATATATATATATATATATTATACTATATATATAATATATATATATACTATATATATATATATGTATATTATAATATATATATATTATATATATTATAATAGCAGTGCTCCTAGGGAATTTCCTCATCAGTTATTTCCTGATGGTTAGCAAGGACAAATGTGGAACTTTAAGGTCCTATGAACAACTACACCATCCAAAACAGTCCCAAGTACAATTATAAGATGCCATGGCAAAACAAATTGGACAGGAAATCAAAAGGTAGTGGGCAAATATTTTTAAAAAAAAATTGATGCTGCCCTCCCCTGCATTATTTAAAACTTTACAATTTTTTTACTTTAAATTGGTTATTTTTTATATTCAAGACACATATTTTAAAAAAAAAAATTGATTATAAAAATTATATATCACATAATTCTAATTTATTATATTCAATTTTTTAAAAAAGATTCTAAGTAAATATTTTAAAACTTCAAAATTGTTATAGATTAACGTATTAATTTTAAATTCACTAAAACTTTAAAAAATCTAAAATTATTTATTTAAAAGTATCTGTTTAAAAAAATACTAAAATTTAGTTCACATTTAAATTTATTTTTTTAATATTTAAAATTTTAAAAAATATTTATATAATAATTAAAAAATATCTAAAACGAATATCTCGATAGATAATAATTTGTAAATTATTTAAAATTAGGACTGATTTGTATATAGTTTAAAGAAAGGGGGCTGTTATGGTATTTCATCAAAGGTAGTCCCTTGACACAGAACACGAGGCACGTCACTCCAGCTCATCCAAGATGTCTAAACCTCAAAAAAGTTCCATGCTGAATGGACACCTCTCTTTTGGACTCTACTTACCGATGCAAACTACACCTTCTTTCTAAATATATTACAATTTATTGCACCCATATTTATCAATAGTTAACATCATCTTCCCAATTTAAAATAGAGAAATTTGCATGCATCGCATTCACAATGTCATCTATACACCGCATATATTTACAAACTTGTTTTAAAAAAAATTTTAAAATAAAAATTATAAATATCGATGAGATACATAATTTTTATGTAGAAAATTTTTTCAAAATATATTTCTAAATATATATTTTGGATTAATATTCTTAATGTTAAAAATATATTTTTTAAATTTACTAAAATTTTGGAGTCTAAAAATATATTTTTAGAAATTTTTTTTGAATTTTTTTTTTACATAAAAATTATATATCTCGTCAATATTTATAACTTTTATGTTAAAAATATTTTCAAAAAAAAAAATTTGTAGATACATGCGGTGTACGGATGACATGGTAAACACGGTACGTGCAATAATTTCTCTTTAAAACAAAAATGAGTACACTTACGGTCTCGACAACAATGAAATCGTAAGATTATATATCATGATATGTCTAAAATTTTTGCTAACTAATCCCTTTTTTCATTGGATTTTGCATAACACGGCCTTAATTTTTGCATGATCGCACCAATTCCATGTTTCTTAATTGTTTTCATTTTTAGTAATTCTTTCTTAAACGTACTTTATTCTTCTTTGTCCAGAATTCAGGGCGAATTTGAAAAAATTACGTAGATTAAAAAATAATCTAGATTAATTAACTAATTGAAAACTTTTTATTTTTGAAAAAGGGAAAAGTTCTTTCATGATGCAAGTCATATGAGTTGCCAGCCAAGTTTTGCAGATTCCACACCAACCCTACTGTGATGTGCTATTATATACTTTCTCTCTCCTCTTATGAATATCTATATATACCCCCTCAGACCCTTCAAACATTTCTCACTCTCACATACTCGGTATCTTCTTCTTGAGCTCTCTGTTGATCAAGCAAGCTTGATCTCCGCACACACACACACTCCCTCTCTCTACTTGCCCTTTTTCATTAATCACCATGGCCGCTGTTGAGGTACGAGCCGCACCAGCAGTCGCGCCTAGGATCACTCCTTTGCTACACTAACAATGAAAAGGGGTTAGATTCAGCGTCTTAAGATCGGTGTTAGAAGATGGACGGCGGAGATCGAAGGAGTGATCCTAGTAGTGGCATTGATTCTCTTACTTTTTTTTAAAAGATCTTTACGTACCTTTTGCGTACATGTCTGCATTTTCTTCATCAATTCTAATTATATGTTACTTAATGAATGAATCATCAGAATTTGAATCAGATTAGAGCTGCATTAATGCCCAACTATTTTGAATTAATACATGTTATATATACATAATATAGGTTGATCAAGTCGTAGCAGCGCCACAGAAAGTTGTAGATGAGCAGCCATCTGAAACTGTGAAAGACGAACAACCGGCCGCCACCGAAGCTACTCCACTGCCGCCGGCGCCAGCAGAGACTGCCGTCGAGGAGTCGAAAGAAGACACTACACCCGTCGAAATACCGATCGAAGAGCCGGCGGCAGCAGATGAAGCTTCCGGAGAAGCTGAAGCTGAGCCTGCAGAATTAAAGGAAGTTGTTGAAGAGCCAAAGATAGAAAAAACTGCAGTAGAAGCTCCGGCGACGGAGGAGGAGAAAACCGAGGAGCAGCCGTCAGAGACTATCACCGAGGAGGCAGCGGCGCCGGCAGCAGCTATTGATGAAGTTGGAGAGGAAAAGCCAGCTGAGGAGGAGGTTAAAAAGGAAGAAGAAGCAGCATCTGTAGCAGAACCCCAAGCACTAGAGAAGAGTGAAGAATAGAGAAGGGCTTAGAATAAAGAATGTTGAGTTGTGTTTGAGAGTTTGTGGTCAAATAAAATGGGTTGATTAAGTTCAGATTTATTATGTATTGTTTGGGAAATTAATTATATGGGGTTTTTAATTAGTTTATGTTTTAGAAAATGGAGTTGTAAAATAATGTGATCTATTTGGGTATTTAGTATAATGTCATGTCATGAATGCCACTCTCATATTATAGCAATTATTAGTGTTTCGCTGGAAATCTTTTTCTTTTAATTATTTTGAAAACATTTTATCCATAAATAATGCTTTTTATGATGGTAATTATAGATAAATTTATAATAGTAGTAGTCCAATTTTTTTCAGTTGAAAATTTTAAACCTTACTAATTATTATTTGAATAAGTGTGAAGGTCCGTTTTCTTTTATGAGCTACAAAATATATAAACTTTTTACGTATTTATCGGTGCCGCTTACATATTTCACATATAAAATATTAAAATTTAAAATGCAAATTTAATCATACTTCCTAAGTGCAATGTACATCTGGTGGGAAATCACAACCGGTTATTTTCATCTGGATGAAGAGAGATTCTTCCAATAATAGTTCTACCACGTTATTCTGTGTAATGATCCAAATAAAATTCATTTAGAAATATTTTTTAAAAAAAAATTTAATATCAAAGTTTTAGATTTTGATGCGATTTACAACTTTAATATTCAAAATTTTTCTAAAAAAATACTTACAAATATATTTTGAGACTAAAAAATTTAACGAATTTGAAATAGGTTTAAACACTATTTTGAGACTTCAAAAATATGTTTGGAGTCCCAAGACACCATCTCAAAAAAATTTTTGTTGAAAACTTTTGAACGTAAAAGTTGTAGATTTCATCAAATTCTATAAGTTTTATTTAGAAATATTTTTTCAAAAAATAATTATAAAATATCTTTTTTATTTATGTATGAGAAAGATATATGCTGACGTGGCGTAAATATTTTACTGTAAAATTTTTCTATTCCAAATACCTTAATATATATATATATATATATATATATATATACCCATTACCCATACACACACATAGAGGACCTGGAACTTGATCCCGTTATTTGGCAAACCAAAATTCGCTTTTTGATTTAAGCTTGACGACGACGAATAATTTTGTGTTAATACATTTCCCAATGAGAGAAGATCTCACGGCTGAAACCAATAGCGTTTTATTTATTTATTGTTATTATTTTTGGACACAAAATTCAGACAAAATTATCTGTCACACGTGGGGGTGCGCACGGATATCTTACCTCTAATTGTATTCCAATTAGAATTTAAAACTGATATGATAGAAATTCGTTTCTGATTAGAAGGATTTATGAGCTTTGTCTATCAAGTGCGATAACCAGCCATCCCAAAACGAATAGTTTGACATGTATAAAGTATTATAGGATCAAATACCATGTGTTAGTGGCCCCCCGCCCCCAGCTGGAGCAGTCCGGACATTCGCCTCAGAAAGTGAGCGTCCGGGTTCGAATCCCGACGGGAGCGCACTCGTCCGAATTTTGGGTGGCTGTGAGATAAATGCGTTCGCTAAATTTTCAGACGGTATGTACGAAGGTGGTGGACTCAAATGGCTACTCCACTATATAGTCTGTAGAAGGATGCTACACTGAAATTTTACTAACTAACCGCAGACATGACCAAAAGTGGTTCGATACCTATCGGTTAGAAAATAGTCTCGATTTAGGATCAGATAGGTTTTGCCTTATCATCTAAAAAAAAAGAAAAAAACATGCGTTAGTGCTTTTATATTCAGTACTAAATTTGTTCAATACACAACGATGATGATGTTGTTGCACCCAAGGTTTACCGTGCCGTGCCGTTTCGAGTTTCGGTAAATTCGGATCTCGAGATGTGCCGAACGTGCCGATCGTGCCGTGCCGACCGTGCCGATAATAAAATATTATTTTTATATTTATATTAAATTAAAATATTTAAAAAAACACAAAAATAAATAAAAATAAAAAGAAACAAAATAAAAAAAATTTTAAAAAATAAAAAGTAATTATAATATATTTTTAAACACATTTATAAGTTATAAAAAAAAATTTTTAAACACTGTTACTCGCGAAGACGATGAACAGTGTTTATTTTAAAAAAAAAAAAAAGCTGGAGCCGTCGGCTTGGCACCGTTCCGGTGCCGAGCGCCGGCAGCTCCGGCACGTTTCGGACGGCACGGAGAACCTTGGTTGCACCTGCTTGTATAACGTGCATTAAAAATTGGGCTGATGGTCGGGAAAAAAAAAGGGTTCTAATTTCATAATAACACCCCTTATCGTACCGCTTTCGAATAAATTTCTAATACTTTATAACTATTAGATTAAGCCAACGTATCCTATAATAATTTTTTAAATAATCTTTGTATTCGAAAAGAGTCGATTTTCAAATGCTCTGTAGTTTTTGCATAAAAAATTTCAAAACATTCTTAAATATATATTTAAGAATTTCAAAAGTTTTTACTGACTACAAATACTCTCTAATCTCGAAAATCTATTTTTTCTAAATTGAGAGGAGCTCTATGCATAATACATCTAAAGACGTAGAGTTTTTCTCATTATACATGTACTCTAAAGATGCTAAATAGGACGACCACAGGAGCTCTATACATATACATCTCCAAACATATGAATTTATCATATTCTATACATATGCTCTAAAGATACTAAATAGGGCGACCAACAGAGCTCTATACATATACATCTCAAAACTTATGAATTGATTATTTTCTCATTATGCATGTACTGCCGGAGCTCCTATAGTAATGCCTCAAAAATTTAGCGAGCTCAAGCATTTTATTTGATATGAATTTTATCAGTTTCATGCACAAATATTATAAAATCACAATAAAGCCTCAAAACATTTATTTCAAGGAATAATTTAAAAAAAAAAGCCTGCACATTTTAAAATTCGCACGTTTAGCTTCTGAATTTTTTACTTTTTTTAAAAAAAAATTATGTGGATACTCTAAAATATTCCCGATGTCAAATTTAGTATTACAGACGGCTATTATAGTATTGACGGTTGTGATGTTTTGTGTAGGTTGCGTGTACGTACAAATATTAAAAATTGATATATTATTCGGTGCATATAGTAATTTTCTCTTTTTTTTTTTTTGATATGATATCTTGTTCTTTGATCACCCGTAGATTCACGACATTGTGGTCAGCAATCTCTGTTGTACATCTAGGATGCTCTTATTAGGGTATAAACTTTTGCCTTAGTAATAATCATCAAAGTTTTGAAATGGGTGATGATTTGAGATGGGCCTCAAGGCCCAAATAAAGACTTCGAAAGTATCCGAAGGAGGTCTAGCCTGCTTCGGCATGCCCACCTAATTCTGAGCATGCTTTGCAAGTCAACTTGACGATGAATCGTGTGCTAAACATGGCAGCCGTCTTTGCACATCACATGTGCGGGTCGGTGTCTCACCCTCGCAATTCCGTATAGTAAAATTGGTCCTCGATCAAAAGTCAACTTGCCTCCTTATCGTCCAAGCGAAAGTTGAGAACCGGTCGACCGATACTCAACCCGAAAGCTCAAATACATGCTGTAACAGTTTCGGTCGACAGAAAATATCAGAAATCAAAAAAATAGTTTTCAGAAATCCGTATTTTACCTAGGTTTTGAGAACCAACCCTACACGTCCATGTTTCTATCTTAGATACACGTGTAGGACCTCCCAAACACCCAAAACACGCGAAGGCGGCGAATCTAAATAAAAAACTCCTTAAAGACCGAAATACGGTAAAACAAGTGTTGAATGCATCAAAACTCGCTTTTCAAGCTTAGTATTCATTTCAACACATACAAAAGACCAAGTAGGGTCAAACACACATGCCCAACCATTCCAATGCCCTCTTGGGGTCAAAACACCATGTTTAGAAAAATATGCACTTCTCATATAAAACTTTAGATTTTCATACAACTTGAGAACCAAAAGCTTTACAAATAATTAATACAATTCTGAGGGAAGTACATGCTACGTGTAGGTTAATACTTCATTTATGTACATCTTACATTATAAACTATGTGTGACTAGACTAGTATACAAAATGAAGTCTATATTAGTCCCCAAGAATCCAAAAATACCTTCTAAAATCGCTCTCGCTAACTACGGACGGCTATGCGAGCTCCTTGCTCTTCACGGACGGATCTGAAAAACAGGGCAACAAAGCGGTGAGTCTTATGACTAAGTGAGCGGCACATCGGTGTCCTCCCCTGGAGCACCAAGCCACTTTGCCCGCTGTCGTCGGGTTTTCCGTCACGACACAACACTTACGGTAGGGGCGACCCTACAACGCAAAATGTGGGCTATTCGGACTCTTTACGTGTTGTGCAACCGAGTCTCGCTCAACGTAGCAATCGCCTGGCCAACGGCTGATCCGCAAGGTACTACGCCCACCGTGCCTCCGTAGAGGCAAACTCACCGCCTTAGATAACTCTAGCCGAACCCTGCCCGCCCCCGACATATTGTCCACCCGGAATTATTAATCGGTGGACTCATTCGAAACTCGACGAAGTCCCGAGCTACACAGAGTACCCACATTTTCTTTTATAAGGCACAACAATCCGAAGTAGTTATAAGAGCTATTTTACTCTACACTTCGTATACATGCTTCCACATAAACATGCAACATATTAATAGGATAACATAGTTATTGAGCAAATACCAATAACAAAGTTCATGATTTTGAACTTGAACACAAAATGTACACAGCATGATGTACTACTCCAAAACTAGCATTCTTAGCAATCACAAAGGGTATGCATAGTAGGTATTACATGATTTCACCACATCTCGATAAAACAACACGATTTAGGGTTCTTGGGCCCGGATGATATATATATATAGTTATACAACATCCCCAAAGCATGCCATTTAAACGCATCTCATGGCGATACCATACATCATACAAAGAGTGTTAAACCCGCTCATTCGAAATAAGCTTTCCCACGAGCTCACCCCGAAGATTTTCGAGAAAACCGAAACAAATGGTATCTAGATGTAAAGAAGTTGGGAAAGAGTATACCAATTAAATCAAAAATAAAATCAAGGAAAAAGAGATGTATCACTAGGGAGCTTACCTAGGGCTCCGAAAACTCTTTTCTCGGGTAGAAATAAAAAATAACCCCAAAACAACTTAAAAACAACCCTCACGCAATACTCACTACCTCCAGATTCGGTCGACCGAAACACTATCAGTCGAGTCCGAAGAACTATCGTCCGACCGAAGAAGTTCTGAATCTGAATAAACAGATTCAGCAACACACTCAGGCCGACTCAAGCTACGTGATCGCACGCTCGCGCCAACGAGACCCCAACTAGGCCAGCTCGTCCTAACGCGACCACGCATGCATTCCCACACAAAAGCAAGCCTCACACACACATGTAAGTCCAAGAAAATATAACACACACATATACAATCATGCATGTCTATGACTTAGCAAAATTTTCATACATCCTTAACAAGTCTAAAGCCATACAAGCACTAAAGACTACGAAAAATTAGTTCGGCCACGGACCTTACAAATATATTTGTATTATTTATATTTAATCCTTGTACGCTAGAGTTCTATTCTATTATATGTCATGTCTTCTCTCTATGTCTAAAATATTGGATCTTTGTCGAGAAATTTTCTTTATAAAATTTTGTCAAAAGCTCATTTTTAAAAGTTTACAAAATCATTCCAATATACATATCTTTAGGTATTCACCATTTAATATATTTTTTATAATTATTGACATTACAAAATTAACCAGCCTACCAATGTTGTATGAATCGTCGTTCTTAATAATTAGAAATTTCTGATATCATTAAATCTTGATCATAAATTAATGTATTGTACATATTATTGATGTGGCATTAGTATATTAGTGTGTTCTTTTCATACTACTTAGCAGTAGCACATTTGAATTACTCGACAAAATTAGCATTCTTATAATCATGAAAAAAAAAAAATTGAATTATTACTATATTTTAGTACTATATAAAGTACTTGGCGTCTTATTTGATTATTATATTAATAATTTTGACTGAAAATTTGCTAAAATTATTATTTTCTATTTCAGAATTATCCTTAAAATAAGAACTTATGAAGTGTATTTTTAAATACATGCTATATTGCTAGACCCACGTGCGAAGATCTTTTTGAATGAATATCAATTCCCTTTTATTACGGAAATTTGCTCTGCAGTCCTCCTATTTACTTTCAACATCACTCCAGTCTATCTTCAACTTAAAAGTTCATTTTAATCTATTATTTTAACTAACATTTGCACTGCACTCCATATTTGGCTGAAATTACCTGTCTACCCTTTCCATAAGCTTTCTTCTTCCCTTGTCACTGTAGCAGTAAATCCCTAACACCGTTTCTCGCAGTAAATCCTAATCCCGTTTCCGCCGTCTCAATCCCGTTCCTTCCCTCACTCTTCCAAATTCATCTATCAAATCGCTCGAAATGGGTAAGGATAACGCGTCCAATGTGAAAACAAGATGTTTCCCTGAAGAATTTGTCTGACATACTTCCGTTGCCACGGTCGTTGTCGCTGAAAAATTTCATGTTCCGACGTGAAGACGGGACTCCTTTCTCCCATTTGTTTGAAATCCCACCTATTGGGCGGCGATCGTCCAAGACTCACCGTAATTTGCAGCCGGTGGTAGGGGGATCAAACATTTTTGCTTTGGGAGGGACGAAGGCTTATTTTCAGCCCTCAAGATGTGGCGATATTGCTTGACTCCCGATGCCGGTGAGCCAGTTGATTTAGAAGCGTCTCTCAGTGCGCCTGAAACACCCCTACTGAAATCTTATTTCAACGCCCGGTTTCCCCCGCACATTGACAACATAGTAAGTGAAATGCGGAAGCTCAGGGATGACGAAACAAGAGCTGTAGATTATGTGAAGTTATGGGTACTTTTTACATATTTGCTGGTCTTACTTTTCACCGAACCTAGCCAAAGGGTATCGGAAAAGTCTAACTCGCCCTCGTGGATTAATTTGGAGAATTTGAAGAACTACAAATTGGCCCTCTGCCAATACACAAACACACTATAGAGGGAGTTTCTGTTATCGCCGTGCGTGTAAAGAACTATTATGTGGCTGTCCTATTCTGCTGACGGTAAGCAAATAGCTTAGTGATATGCTGTTTTTTGAGTGTGTTCTTTGGGAGTTATTGGTATTCTTGGTATTGTTGATTTATTTTAGATGTCTTCTGGTTGTGTTCTGGATGTTCTGGGTATGCTTTAGGGTTGTGTTCTGGTTGTTGTTGATGTGTTCTGGGCACTCTTAGAGGTGTTTGGGTGGTTCTGGGTAGCATTATGGGTGTTCTGAGTGTGTTCTGGCGTATCATATTTTGGTGTTCTTGGGTATCTTCATGGGTGTTTCTGGGTGTTTCTGGGTATCTTATGGGTTGTTCTGAGTGTGTTCTGGGTTCATATTGGTGTTCTGGGTATCTTATGGGGTTCTGGGTATCTTATGGTGTTCTGGTGTTTCTGGGTATCATATTGCTGTTCTGGGTGTTGTTTTGGTATCTTATGGCCTGTTCTGAATTTTGTGGGTATGTTCTGGGTGTTGTGAATGTGTTCTGGGTGCGTTCTGGGTATTTATAGGTGTTATGGTGTGTTTCTTGGTATCTCTCTTTGCTATCTGTTGATGATTCTCTCTTTGTAATTTGATGCAGGCTTGTTTTACGAAAAAATTGATTACCCATGACTCCTCAAAACAGTGGTGCTACACCACTCTTTTAAGTGTCTGGAGTTGGTGTGAATTCAGGCTGCCTGACTTTGAAATGCAATGTAAACGTCAGCATTAAGTCCTTTCGGGCAGAGTATGATCTCCACCGAGAGGAAACTTGAGTTGGTACAGCATTCTCAGGATTGCTTGAGATGAAGGTGCCTACGAAGAAGCTAACCAGCAATTGTTATTGTTGGAAGGACCACCGGCAGTTTCAGATGGAAAGCCACCAGGAAGTATCAGATGAAAAAGGTGCGAAAGTCCATTGCGGCGGACTTCTGGACGTTCGTCGTTAGAATTATTAGGTGGTAAGTTTGGAGAGAGATGAAAGCGCCAAACTGAGATGAAGGATTTAAGTCTTGCGGTGGAAACAGGTTACCTCTATATGATGTTAGAGGTGAAGGCATTGGGGAAAAATATCTTGCATCCCAGAAGTGCGCTAAAAACGCCTGGATCTTCTGCGGAGTAAGCTTTGATGAGCCCACTATTCCTTCTGCGCCTGATGGAACCCACTATTCCTCTGCACCTGCCGTTTCTCCGCCCCTAAAAAAGAACGAAAAGAACTATGAAAAGGGGTACCCCTCTCGCCGCAGCCAACCCTACCAGACGCGCAATAAAGATATTCCAGCAGTTCTCGAGGCTACTTTCAAACCCTGAGAAGATGTGCTGGAGGAAAAAACCGCGAACAATGATTCGGAAGTAGGAAGTCGAGGTCTGAAATCGAGAAGCTTGCAAAGAATTATTGCCATGAAGTTGATGGAGGATTGCTTCCAGATCAACAATAAAACTAATGAGCAGAAGGAGCAAATGTTTGCTGCTGAGTCGCTCCAACTGATACCCTATGAGGTCGATGAACCCATTAAAATGATAAGGGGGGTGCTTGAAGAGATTAAGCAGTAGACCTTGATTCTGACGAGATCCCGCCGATGAGCGATTGTAACGGATTTTGCTGCAGATGAGGCGGCTCATATGCCTTCTATTTCAAAGGATCCAGTAAGAGCCCAAGGAGGAGGGATCACCCTTATTGCACAGGAGACTCCTCTTGTACAGGATGTTCTGAGCCTGCAGGATCCTCCTTCAAATATAATTGAAATAACCGAGCAGCACTGGATGTTTCGACTCTCTCTCAGCTCATCAGAAATGGGTAGTCAAGCAGTAAAAAAGGTAATTCTTTCTGTTCTGGGAGTCTTTGGTGTTCTGGGTATGTTCTAGGTATGTTGTGGGGTTCTGGATATCAGGTTTTGTGATGTTCTGGTATGTTCTAGGTATGTTGTGGGTGTTCTGGTGTGTTCTGGGTGTTCTGGATATGTTTCTGGGGTGTTGTGGTGTTTGGATGTCTAGGTATGTTGTGGTGTTTCTGGGTGTGTTCTGGGTGTTCTGGATATGTTCTCGGTTGTTGTTGGGTGTCTTTGTGGTGTGTTTTGCTGTGTGGGTATGTTATTCTATTGTTTTTGAACTAACCGCTACTTTATTCCCTTTTGTGTTTGGTTGTTTAAGGCTCATGTTGCCGCGGGATGCTGGGGCAATTCTGAAGATTTGATGCTTTAAAGGGCTATTGAGGATTGACTCCAGCAAGTACTTCTCTACTGTTTGGCTGATGAAAGACACACATCATGGTTTTTGACATTGTACAAAGTACTATGTAACATGAATTCATTGGTGATGAAATAATCACCGCATTTTCTTCATCATTTTTTATTACACGCCAAGAAGCTAACCCACACTTATACGAGAAGAGTTTCTTCTGCGCAGCGAATTTTGAGGTAATATTCGTCACCCACACTTATACGAGAACAAGCTCACCCACTATTTATTCCCTTTTCAGGCCATTTGTAGCGCTAAAATTATGAACATAATTGCGGAAGTTCAGGAAGAAATAAGGAATTACGCTCCTGGACTGAGATATATTTTTCTCCCAGTCTGCAAAAGCGACCACTGGTTCCTTGTTGTAATAGACGTGCAGAACCGTACCTTTATTCACTATAACTCCAAGAAGCTCAACCCCACAAAGAGAGAACAATTCGATGATGCAGTTGCGTTAATGCGGCAACATCTTGCATGCATTTTTCCAACCATCAATCAATGGAGTACAACTGAGGCCAGAAGACTACCAATTGCAGGATGGGTAAGCTTCTATATTTATGCCATATGATTAGTACTATAAAAATTCACCACCCTAATTGTATTTGTTTATGATCCCAAGACACCGACTTGCTATACGTAGTGTTAATTATGTTAACTATAGGCCACAGCGGGTTCTGGGAAAAACAAAACAAAACAATTAGTGTGAATTTTATAAGCCTATAATGACATAATTATAAATAAACGCTTCATAATCCTCGCGAAGTTCTTATAACCCATGATCAGAATGATAAGACCTGTACGCCTAAGCTCCACTCTTCTATCCCGTAGTGACCAAGGGTGCCATTGCGCAACTCGTTACACATAAATGTAGGCCAAACTTAAAACACCCATTGATACCCAGCCTTAGGAGATCCGTGTTGCTTGAGTTTCCTTTATCCACTATGTGGCAAACTCTGTTTATAAACCTCTTCATAAAACTTTTCAATGAAACGTACTCAATGGACATACCCACAACACCCAGTACACCCAAAACATACCCAGAACATACCCAGACACACCCAGAACATCCCAGAACACACCCAAGAACAGACAGAACTAACCCAGAACACACCCAAACACCCATAAAGATTGCTGGGAATTTAAATGCATTTTAGTTTATTATATGTTTGTGAGTGTTCTGGATATGTTCTGGGTGTTCTGGCCCTTTGGATATAAGTCTGTTGCCAACAATTTTATTTTACTTTTTATACTAGCCCTTTTGTTACAAGTGCCAGTCATTACATTAAAAATGTTCCTAGCAATTCTTTTATGGATATCATTCATATCTATGAATATTATATTATTATATTATTATTATTATTATTATTATTATGATTTGTTTCTTAATCTATTTATTTATTATTATTATTATGAATTTAAATGCATTTTTGATTTATTTATTATGTTGGGTGTTCTTTGGTTATGTTCTGGGTATTGTTCTTGGTATGTTCTGGCCCTTTGATATAAGTGCTGCCAACAATTTTCTTTACTTTACATACTAGCCCTTTGATATAACTGCCAGTCATTACATAAAAAGTGTCCTAGCAATCTTTTGGATATCATTCATTCTAGAATTATTATTATTATTATTATTATTATTATTATTATTATTATGGATTTGTTTCTCTATCTTATTTATTTATTTATTATATTATGAATTTAAATGCATTTTATGTTTATTATTATGTTGTGGTGTTCTGGGTATGTTCTGAGGTATGTTCTGGGTTATGTCTGTCCCTTGATATAAGTGCTGCCAACAATTCAACTCTTTACTTTTATACTAGCCCTTTGAACAAGTTGCCAGTCATTACATAAAAAGTGTTTACCTTAGCAATCTTTATGGAATATCATTCATTATTATGGATTATTATATTATTATATTATTATTAATATTATTATTATTCATTTTATTATTATTATTATTATTATTATGGATTTGTTTCTTATCTATTATTTATTTATTATATATGAATTTAAATGTATTTTATGTTATCTTATGTTGTGGGTGTTCGGTATGTTCTGGTATGTTCTTCCCTTTGATATAAGTGCTGCCAACAATTCCCTTTACTTTTTATACTAGCCCTTTGATACAAGTGCCAGCATTACATTAAAAAGTGTTCCTAGCTTTTTATGGTATCATTTCATTATTATGAATTATTATTATTATTATTATTATTATTATTATTATTATTATGCGATTGTTCTTATCTATTTATTTATTTATTATTTATATGAATTTAAATGCATTTTTAGTTTATTATTTATGTTGTGGGTTGTTCTGGGTATGTTCTGGGTATGTTCTGAGTATTGTTCTGTCCCTTTGATATAAAGTGCTGCCAACAATCCCTTTACTTTTATACTAGCCCTTTGATACAAGTGCCAGTCATTACATAAAAAGTGTTCCTAGCATCTTTATTGGATATCATTCATATTATGAATTATTATTATTATTATTATTATTATTATGGATTTGTTTCTTATCTATTTTATTATTAATTTATTATGAATTTAAATGCATTTTATTGTTTATTTTATGTTGTGGTGTTCTGGGTATGTTCTGCGCACCAAATACCTGCGTGCTTGTAATGTTCTGTCCCTTTGAAATATAATGTGCCAACATTCCCTTTTACTTGTGAGCGTGTAAGCCCTCTTACCTTACATATACCTGAACACACCCCAGAAACACCCAGAACATCCATATATATATATCCAAAATACAATCCAGAACACATTCAGAACAGACCAGCGGCGATTTCCAGAAACATATCCAGAACACACCCATAACACCATCCAGGAAACATATCAGAACACAACCAGGAACTGCCAGTAAACAAACATCTTTGCATCAACGAACAAAGACTACATCAGCATGAACACATTCCAGGGAACTGCATGAAATACATCTTTAGCTAACATCCAAAGAGAGGATTCAAGCACTTCCTATCTTATGGCGACGACCACTTTAACGACCTTTCACATGATCAAAACCAAAAAGACAAAATTAACTCGATCTATGCGTACTCTATACGATATGTATATACAGACTTGTGGTATAGCAACTTGTGGGCTAACTTCGCCACGAAAACTCGATTTCCAAAGAACAACTTGACTATAGCAAACTTCCCAAGCATACTAGGACAGTCTCCACAATAGGGATGACGCATAGTAGCTAGTGTAATGACCTGAGCGTCTGACACCTATCCCAGCACTTAAGCATCACGACATTTCTCAATTCATAGAGTGGACCTTTCTGTGCCTTGGGTGCGACCAGGCGGTGTCGTTTTGTTTCTGGAGGCTTAATTTGGAACAACTCTTTTCCGTAATAATTGGGGTTGCCGTCGTTGTCCGAATCCGGTAAGTAGGGAATAGGATAAACATGAACACTGTATTGCGCTTCCTTCCACTGCGATGTTTGGTAATACGGATCCAATACTCACTTATAAACCTCGATGCGATCATTTGTATGGCCTGCTGAACAAGCAGTGGACAAGGCAACCTTCCACTGCCATTGGCCACAAGAACAACGACCGGCTTGTAAACATATAACAAATGTAGCATCCCCATCAAGACACTCATACATGTCACCCACACCACAAGTGTGTGTGAGCAAACGGCCATCTTGAAGCCTTTCCTTCAGCATCTTTTAATTTTTGGTCTAAGGGGGAATGAGCATTTTTTGCCTTTTCATACCTATTGCTCATCTTCACCATTATTTTAAACCACGTATTGCTAACAACCATAACGGCAATTGGCATATATCGGCAATCTTTAATCCACTTGTTGAAAGATTCGGCCACATTGTATTCATATAGCCCCATCTTTGGACCAGGGAAAAGGGAGTTCGCCCAATGTCTAGGTCGTTGTCATTAAAGAAGTTAGGTGACTTTCTCCCAAACTTGTCAACAAAATCTTGCCCATATTCCCATTGAACTCACTAAGATTTGTTGTCTTGCAGGCTCTCTTGAATTGTTTTATCCACTTCTTTCTATCCTTTCTTTCACCTCTCAGCACATCTTTCTTAAAATTAATCAATGATATGGCGAAGGCAGTGGGCATGGCTGGCTTAATGGAAAAATGTTTAGAACAGTTTCAGAAAGTATGCTGCTGTGCTCGATCTGAGTAGATAGTATAGGCTTTGTGAGGAACACACAACTTAAAGCCGGCTCCATAAACCAATTCCAATTTTCATCATCCTCCCCCTAAAACCCACAAAAAAGCTATCACAAATATGTTATATTCGCATTCCAATGACTGTGGCAGCAAATAACATCCTTTATATTTATGCTTTAAGAATGTACCATCAATAAATACCAATGGCCTGCATGCCTTCCTAAAGCCCTCAATAGATGCACCTAATGAAATAAACAATCTAGTAAACCTCTTGGTGGCTTCGTTAACTTCAAGATAGACCACACTTTCAGGATTGCTACTAATGAGACTATCGCAATACCATTTAAGATAGCCAAAAGACAATGAATCGCTTTCCATTGTTATCTCCTCCCTCTGCACGCTCTTTTCACGCCAGGCTTTGTGTTAGAAATTTTCACCCCATACTCTTTGTTGAAAAGTATTAATTATGTCAAGAGGCTTTAGTCAGGGGCATATCTCCAGGCTCTCTTTAATCAAACCAGCAACCCCACTTTCTTGTTACTTCTTGGATGACCTATCTGATCTACCACCCACACCACAAGTGTTGTGTAGGAGCGTTGCTTTCTTAAATATAAAATTTCTCATCGAGCTTGCAATAAAGGAGGCGTGGATGCGCCAATTGCACTTATCATCCTTGCAAACGACT
Source organism: Xerophyta viscosa (assembly GCA_002076135.1). Taxonomy (NCBI): domain Eukaryota; kingdom Viridiplantae; phylum Streptophyta; class Magnoliopsida; order Pandanales; family Velloziaceae; genus Xerophyta; species Xerophyta viscosa. The sequence goes on along the minus strand of MJHO01000229.1, from coordinate 42,297 downwards.
GTAACACGCTTAGAATCATTCTTTAGAAACACTAATTGAATCCGTGATCCAGATCAGATGATTATCCAAAGCACGACGAAAATATGCGACATTTCTAAATTCTTGTCCCACACCTCTAATACACCTCTGCATGATTTATAGCATGATGTTCAACCTCAGATACATGTCACCTATGCTGGGCAGCAAAATAGGTCCCTGGAGCTTGGTCTATCCTCCCATTGAGTGTAGATGGAGCAAAACTACCATTGAAAGACACACACTTAGCTAATTTTATAAAGATATCCAGAAACACACAGAACACACCCAGAACATACCAACATACCAGAAACACACCCAGAACATACCAACACACCCAGAACACAACCCAGAAACATACCAACACACCCGAACAAACCCAGAACATACCAACCACCCAAGAACACACCAAAACATTGCTTTTACCTTTCATTTAAATACAGCATTGTCGTGTGAAGTCGAGCTTTCTCCCCATCTGGATCAGGAATTGCTCGCGCCGGTTATTGCACACCATATCCACAATAAGTTTTAGCGCTGAGTTAGTCCCGTTTTGTTTAAAATGTAGTACATATTCGCAAACATCTCGATCCGATGTGAGAGTGACCGAGGTTGGCCGTTCATCCCGGAGTGATAGAACTTCAACTATGAACGTATCTGGAGCAACGTATTCCATCTACTAAACCACTTGCTCAATCAAATTTTCCAGCTTTTGTATATCCCGTCGAAGTCAACAATATGGTATTCCTCTCCGAAAGTACAAATGTCCCCAAAAATACAAGTGTCCATCTAATCATATGTATGGGTGTAGCGGATGAAAACTCGTGATAGGAAAGGTCACGAAGGGAGGAGAGGGATTGTGAGAGTTGATGGAAGAGAGGATAGTGGATTTGTGAGATAGTATTGGAAGGGCAGGAGACCGCAGCAGGAGGAGAGGAAGGGATGGAGGGATGGCGAAGACGGAAGGAGGGATGGCCGGGAAGAGGGCAGCAATCTCGAGAATGGGACTGTGTGAAGGAATGAGGGGAAGGTGGGCTGCTGGGTTAAAGGATATGATGAGGGCATATATGTCTTTTTAACTCTATTTGGACTGAACTGCAATTAAATTGATTGGGTTGGATGTAACTGCAAATGCAAGTTTTGGATGGACCACAGTGCAAAAACAAACCCTTATTTGGACTGCAGAGCAAGTTTCCCTTTTTTAATATTTTATCGTGCTACTGCGAATCGAGCTATATCACGATTAAAATTTACGAGACCAAAAGAACCATGTATTCCTCCCAGTGAAAAACGTACGTGATTCTATTATGGTAAAAACAGGATGGACTTATGCTCCTAAACTTGAAATGGCGCTCTACAGTTAATTAGATTAATAGCGTGACGCCCAATCACCAGTTAGCTGGCGTGATCACAGCCGCTTCTGATGACGTGGCAATTAAGTTGGACCACAATTATTTGATCCCACGTGATCTAACAACTGGAATGGGCTGGAAGTCGATAATATTTTAATTTAAAAGTTGTCCTAGCCATAAGAACTCAGATATTTGCTTATTCATATTTAGAATGTTGGGCAAATTTTTTTTTTTATTTTCTGAACTTATCAAAATATATTTTTAAAATTCTAAATTTTATTTTGTGTCTAAGATAAATCTGTATATTCAAAAAACGTCCGCAATAATCTTGCCGTCAGCTTTTTCGTTTGTCGCCGTTTGTTTGCTGACGTGTTAATTTTTTAATTATTTAGATTTTTTTTAAATTTTGTAAAGGTAAATAAATCTTTAAAAAAAAATATTTAAGAGTATTTTTTCAGAAAATTTTTAATATAAAATTGTAGATTTTGATGGGATCTACAATTGTTATGTTCAAATTTTTTCTTAAATATATATCTAATAGATATTTTGGGATTCCAAAGTTTTGACAATTTTACCTACTATTTTTAAATAACTTTTTAGAAATATTTTTCAGAATTTGAACATAAAAATTATAAATCTCATCGAAATCTACAACTTTTATAATTGAAGTTTTTCAAAAAATAATTTCTAATTAAGATTAAAAGATATATTTACCTCTAAAAATAAAAATAATTAAAAAAATAATTAAAAAATTGCTACATCAGCAAACGAAAAAACTGACGACAAGATTATCGTGGACATTTTTTTTTTAAAGTACATGATTATAATGGATATGAAATAAAGTTTAGAGTTATAGAAACATATTTCGGTAAAATTTAATTAATTAAAAAAGAATTTAGCCTAGAATGTTTGAAATTTCACTTCTTGAACTACATATAGTATATTACAACAATGTCGATCACATAACCTTCTCGGCCAAATTACATATTACATACACCAACTTATCGATGTTTGGGACTTTAACACCATATCTTACGAAGGAGGCGCTACGTATACCTACGTTCATTTTATCGCTGACGGTGTTAATAAAGCGCTGATATGGCACAACAAATATTCCGACCGGACCAAATTACATATTACATATCCCGATTTATCGCTATTTTGAACTTTGACACACTGTCTTAAGAATAAGCTCCAGACAAAAATTACAACTCCACAGCTAATAGATATATACTTCTAAATAATACAAACACTATCAAACTATTACATCTGATATAATTTTGCTGAAAACGAAAAACAGAGCCACTGCTAAACTTTAATTCCGTATTCTTCAGTTTGTAATTAAGATTGTAAATGATATATTCATATCTCTTTGGAGTTCGATCATCGATCCATCGAAAAAACTACAGACTTTACGAGTATAAGATTAAGAGTTTAACCCTTCAAATTCGAAATAATAAAATAGACACATCAGACCTCCCAGAAATATGAACAAATTATTTACAATCTTAGTTACAAACTAAAAAATATGGAATCGAAGTCTTGCATTGGCTTTGTATTGCATTTGAAGTTAGAAATATTTTTTAGAAAATTTTTCAACATTAAAATTATAGTTTTGACGAGATTTATAATTTTTATAGTCAAAATTTTTAAAAAATACTTCTAAAAATATTTTTTGGGCTCCAAAAAATTGGTTTTAAGCTAGTTTAAAAACTATTTTAGAACCCCTTTGAACCCGTCTTTTGGAGTCCTAAAATATCTATTTAGAAATATTTTTTAAAAAAATTTTGAATATAAAAGTTATAAATCTAATCAAAATCTACAAATTTTAAATTTTTTTCCAAAAATGATCGTAAATGCAAAGAAATATATGTTGACGTGGCGTAAACATTTTATTTTAGAATTTTCTTAAAAATCATATATCCATACCGATACTATTATTTTTTTATTAAAAATTGTAGAAAATTATATTTAGCCCCTCTAAATTTATATTTGCTGGTTCAGCCTCCGAAAACGTACAAACGCACCAACATAGCGCGCAACGCACATAACCACGTCGGTGCAAAAATATATTTTTGGAGACTAAAATACAAACTGTACGAATCGTAGTGGAGGGGGTGGGGGGTGGTGGGGGTTTCCATTTATTATTTCATCCATCATCGCTTCTGAATTTTGTTTGGGGAAAACATTATCCCATGTCTATGCTAATAAAGAATCCAACATAAATAACTTTGGAGCTTGTAACTCTTTACGGAACTTCAGAAATAACTTTGGAGCTTGTAATTCAAAATTATATTTTTATCTCCTTCTAATTCGGAAGGGCCTATGTGTAGAAGGATTGATTACTACTGATTTCTTAGTGCAGTGCCAAAGGGCTTATGTGTAGAAGTAAGGCTGAGCATTTAAGTCAACCCTAGCCGAACTGACTCAATCCGAAATTTTTAAGGTCAATCTGAACCAAATACCTTTAAATCTGAACCGATCCGAATTTCATTTTAATCCGAACCGACCCGAATCGACTAAAATTCGGATCAGTTCGGGTTGACCTGAATAACAGTACAAATTATTTTTATTCAATACCAATTCGGAGTCGGGTCGGTTCAGGTCGATCCGAATAGTTGTAATATAAATATTTTGTTTAAAAATAAAGAATTAATACATAAAAACCAACGAAAACTAATTGAAACGTGACTCGTGAGGATGATTTGGATCCAATCCGAACCGACTAGAAATTAAACCACCGAATTCGAACCGAATTATATAGACTCGAACTATTAAAATACCGACCAGAACTGCCCTGACCTGAGCTGAATCCAAAATTTTAGCCTTGTTTGAATCGGTTAGGATAATGCTTAGCCCTATGTAGAAGGACTGGATTATTTTATTATGGGTGCATAATCTCAGGCACAAGTCACGATAATAATTTTTTTTAAAGATTAATGCGAAAAATTATATTTTTAATCGGTTAATTTTGTACTGTCATTGTAATAAATAAATCGATTGATAATACTGACTTATATTACATTAATCATGAAATCCTACACTTTTAGTCTGGACACGTACGACTATCTATTTAATTATCTATATAATACAGATGTGATAAATTCCACATATATTTATCGATGACGTTTATGAGGTTTGAATCCAATCACAATACTTGAGCTATGGATCCTGACGGTTAAGTTAGTGTATATTTATCTATTGTTTTATAAATTAAATTACAAAAACAATAATTTTAATATATTAATAATATACTATTTCTAATTTCGTAGTTTTATTACCAATTTAATACCCAACATCAAAAAGGTTTTCAAACTTGTTAAATTTTTGAAATTTTTTTGAACTTTTGTTTATAAAGGTTAATTCATCATTTCGTGTATTTTTATCCCCACATTAACTAACTGCTGAGTAAGTTTTGTCAATTTCACCAATTCTTCTGGTGTTAAATTGGTAATAAAAAAAGTTTTGAATAAAAATAAATATTTTTGAATTTAATAGCTCGGCAAAAGCACAGATTAGAATTACTCATTAATCAAGAGAGACTTACATATCATCATCCCTTTTTTTGTTGTTTACGAATTAGTCTCCAAAACACGTTTTTATGACGACGTTACGGCACGCGCCACCATGTGGTACAATTTTCGTGCTTCCAAAGACTGATTTACAAGCATATAAATTTTGGGAGGTTTATATGCAATTTTCTATTAAATCAAAAGATAAACAAAGGTTGTGTATTTGTCTCCTTAAAAATTAGCCAATAATGTCATATATACGCTGGCTGTTACGTTAGTATGATAAAAGACTAATTTATATAATTTTGAATTACGAGAGTTGATATTATTATTTTTTTTAAAAAATAAATATAAGCTAAAATCGTTCCCGATCGTATCCAATACAATAAAAAGGATAAAGTACTCGGCTACGTTGGCGAGCACTTCTATCATCAGTGGAAAAGAAATTGCAAAAAATACAAAAACTTATGGGTAATAATGGGAATAAAATTCAAAAAAAAATGTTAGAGTGAGGTCCAGAGATATGATTCGGCCACTGCAATCATGCCACGTGGGCCAATATCCGGTTCCGGTGGATCGACAACAGCCAAGACTGATGTGGACCGAACCGGTACCTTTCAACGGTTCGTTTATCAAGCTGGAGTTGACGAGAATGACGAATCATTGGCTGGACTGATACGACATTAGCAATTTGGGCTTGGTTTATGTTGATCAAGACAGATAATGATATATAAAAATAGTCATTTTATTCTAAAAACTTAAGCTGAGATGCTGACATACTATATTTATATAAGAGAAAATTTGCAGGTAGCGTTAATATTACGTCAGTAAATATTGTTATTATTTAGATTAAAAATTTATAATTACTTTTTAAAAAAAAATTATTATAAAAATAAATTTTAATAAAATCTATAATTTTTATGTCCAATTATTTTTTAAAAATTACTTTTAAATAAATAGTCCAATGTATTTTATTTATGCCTATTAGTACTAAGCAAGTGTTTCAGACGCAAAAAAAATATATTTTAAAAGTTAACTTTTTTTTGTTTTTTACTTAAGGATTTTAATTTTTTATTCAAGTTTTACGAAGCATGATTTTTATTTTTTGACAAAATCCTAATATTTTACATTGAATAATGTTTTATGGCCTATCAGTTCAACCATTTGTTCTCATGTTTTTTTTTTTTTTTTACATCTTACTCACCATCTCAATACCTAGGAGTGAAAATGAGTTAAGTTTGAGTCGAGTATCACTAACCTCAAGTTCGGCTCAATTGGCTTAGCTCGAACTCGAGCTCGAGCTCGACGAGTTTCAGAGATTAAACTCGAATTCGACTCAACTCGAAAAATTTCAATCTCGAACTCGATTCGAGATTGGCTCAATTGTGTCAACTGAGCCGAACTTGAGTCGAGATCGAACTCAAGTTGATAAAATATTTGATAAAATAGAAAAATTTGTTTAGGCTCGTGAACTTGACTAGCCGAGTAATACGATACTCAGGTTCGGCTCGTTAAATTACTCGAGTTTGAATTCATACTCGAATTCGACTCGAGGTCGGTAAATACTCGAGCTCGAAACGAGCTTAACGAGTTCGAGCCCGAGCTTCCGTGAGCAGCTCGGTTCGTTTTGACCCCTACTAATACCTATCTCAATCTTTTGTATTTTACCAATTTCCACTATATACTCTACAAAATGGGAGAATTCATAGCTATTGTGTGTGCTTCCAAACATTATTGTTCTGCATTTAACTAAGAGGATTGTGACTCAATAACTTTACAAGCTCTAGTATTACTTCCATATAAAATTACAAATGTAAGTGACAATTTTGAATATTTGTAGTAAATTACAATTTATGTTTACTATCATAAAAAATCAAATATCTTAATAAATATTTATAATATTTTTTTTGAAAAAAAAATTAATATAAAAATTATAGATTTTAATGAGATTTGTAATTTTTATATTAAAATTTTTTCAAAAAACTTTTTTTAATATCTTAACGGATTTTAAAAATAATTTTAAAATTCATTAAAATTATGGAGCCTTAAAATATAAATTTAGATTTTTTTTTTGAATTTTTTTTAATATAAAATTCGTAAATTTTATTAAAATTTATAATTTTTTTATAATTTTTTTTTATAAATATATATAAATATTTATTTAGATATCAGTTTAGAAAATGGTACACAGAAGTTAGTGCAAAGATCCTTACCCGTGCATACTGGAGTCGGCTGGTTATTCATATTGATCATTCCAATTTTATACCACACGATGTTAGAGTGAAATTAGCCCTTAGAGGCCCCTATCTAGTTCGATAAGAAATCGAACCAAACTACCGGTTTGAGCGGCGAACCCGGTCTAAACAGCCCCAGAATTACTTTCTAGAATATCTTTGAATTTCCAAAAATACCCTGTGCAGGCAGCTGGGTGCCTAGCGGCCTCACCGCGTCCTTCTACCAACTACAACGTGCAAACATGTATATCCATAAACAATATCCGCACAGCGAACAGTAGTTTCACCAATAATATTCTTTAGTAAATCCTCAATCTAATTTTGGTTGGTTTATTGTAGTGTCTGGTGTTTGTCATCACGCATATGATTAATCCAGATACAGTTCATACATATTCAACTCAGCTCAGCAGCTCCGCGGTTACTTTTGAGTTTTGACCTCCATCTGCAACAAACAAAACTAAATAATCCGAAAATATGATTATTTGCAACATAGGTCATCATGTATCTTCTTATTCAATACCAGACACTCATTACTTGCTAAATTCCGATTTACTAAGTTATATGATGAAGCACAAAATACTGCTTACCATGACGGTTTTATGATTCAACTGATAGTAATTCTAATCTAGCCAATATATCACAATTCAAAATTTAAATGTTACTCTTTGAATATGCATAGCATAGAGATACCATCTCTAGTAAGTCCTAAGTATATATGAATTAGTACAATCTCTAGTAAGCGAGTACATCACGAATTTTTTTTTTCAAATATATCAACACTTGAGGGATCCTAATATGTAAAAATAAATTTATGATACTGAACTTGCAAAATAGCAAATAGACTTGTTAGAAAATGGAAGGGAAAAACTATAACTACGGTAAAATGTTTTGTAATATTGAACTGGTGGTATAAGTAAAAACTACAATTTGTATTTGTATAAAGTCCATCACTTCTCTATTTGCCATGTCCCACTTTCTCTCTCCTTCTCTCTCTCTCTCTTTCCCAAAAAAAAAAGCTGGACTGCAACCCGCTGATCACAATCAATCTTCTTCTGCTAAAGTCTCCATCTCTCATCGTTTTGGTTGATCTGAATACTCGTAGTAGCAATGCGGGGAAGAAGACTCTTATTTGCTGCTGCTCTTCTACTATTTCTTTCTAGCTTCAAAACTGGAACCTTTGTCTCTGCTCAGAGCTCAAAATGGCTGACCCTAAGCGGTAATTTCATGTCCCAACTCCTATTGTGTTGTTTCTGGGTGAAGTATCGAACTTTTTTGTTGTGTAAAGTTAAGTTTTGTTGGAGAAATTTGTCGTACCTCTTTTGTGTTTGAACTTTTCTACTCTGAAATTAACTTCTTTTGCATAAATTTCAAGTCTTGTTGAATATATTGTAATTGGATTAGTGGGTTTTCTTGATAAAATTTCTGATTTTTTTTTTTTTTTTTTTTTGAATGTTTTATTTTGCTGTAGTGTATCCATGATCACGGACATGTAAGGCGGTTGAAGATCTGTGTATGTTGCGTATTGTTGTTAATGATGATAAAGAGAGATCCTACCATATTTTCTAAGAATGTGTCTAAGCAGTAAATTTATTGGCTTATTATATATTTGGAATATAGTTCTGTAAACAAACACGACGTTTTTGCAGATTTACAAAATAGGGAAGGTCAATTCTGTAATTTAGGGCCCTCCCTGATGATATTCTAGTCTGATGGTTGCTTCAGAGAGGATTAGGAATGAGGATGAGTTGATTTGAAGTGTTATATGAATCATAGCCGATGTAAAATTGGTGGTGGTTATGTAAACATATTAAGTAACTTGCAGAAAAAAAATGACGATCGCATCAGTTGTTGGTTAACGTAGGATTTCTTGATTTTCATTCCTGCTTCCTTTTTTCTTGATTTTCATCTGAAAAAAACTGCAAATGAAGTAGCGGAGATGAAATGTTCTTCTCTAACAATTGCAATATATGGAGTTAGCATTTATCTTTACGGCTCTATCCTAAAACGCTTGCTTCTCAGTCTCTAATATATTGGGCGTTTTCTTATTTTTCATTTTCGGTGCTTTTTTTTTCTTTTTTACTTAAGGGAGTAGCATATAGAATCCATAAACTTTGTAATAAAAATTTGCCCTAACTGGATAATTTGAGAAATCGAACGAACACCAATTCATATTGATATTTCATCGTATATGGTTTTGTTTTGTGCAGTAAATTGTGTACGTAAACACACACTTAGACACCAACTATATCTGATTTACACTGCTACTTGATTGATTGGTTATTAAAAAGAAACACGATTCCTTGACATAATGAACTTGTATAATGCAGGTAATCCCCCCTCGGTAATTGCTAGGGGTGGGTTTTCTGGTCTATTTCCTGATTCCAGTTCTACTGCTTACCAATTCGGATTGGTCGTGAATCCTGATGCAACTTTGTGGTGTGACGTGCAATTGACGAAAGACGGTACTGGAATATGTTTACCAGATATAAAGCTGGATAATTGTACTAATATCAAAAATTTGTATCCTACTGGACAAAAGACTTACTCTGTGGACGGAGTTGCAACTCAAGGGTGGTTTACTTTGGACTATTCTTGGCGTGATTTACAACAATTTGGCCGTAAGTTCATACTTCACTTTGATAGATGTTCATTTGTGGGTGGCGTTTGTGAAATATCCATGTCTATGATTAGTGTTGCAAACTGTGCGGGCCCGGACCGGCCTACACGGTTTGATGCGGGCCGCCTGCGGCAGGTGCGGGCCGGCTCGGCCCGCCCCCTTGTTATGCCGGCTCGGCTCGGCCGGCGGCTTGCCGAGCCGGCCTAAAAAAAAACACTATATGCCCATGCGGGCGGGTTTACCCAGCCCGGCTCGCGCGGCCGACGAGGCGGGCCGGCCGCGCGGTGCAGGCCGTCCCGCGGGCTTTTTTTGCATCTCTATCTATGATTATATTCTCAATGAATATTTTCTCTTATGTGCAGTGGTACAGGCAATTTATTCTCGAACAGATAGATTTGATACTTTATATGGTATCCTCACGGTGGATGATGTGTATACACAGTTTAAGCCACCTGCTTTTTGGTTAAACATACAGGTAAATGGAATAATTATTTACATTTAGCAGTTTTCAAAAATATTTTAGTTACTTAAAAATTGAGTTGGTGTAATTATGCAGCATGATGCTTTCTATAAACAGCATAACCTGAGCATGAGATCCTACGTTCTTTCTGTATCGAGGCGTGTGATTATAAGCTACGTATCATCACCTGAAGTTGCTTTCCTCAGCAGTATCGCTTCACGATTTAAAGGGAGCAAAACAAAGCTTGTGTTCCGCTTCCTTCAACAAAGCGATACTGAACCATCTACAAACCAAACTTACGGTTCTTTGTTGAAAAATCTTACATTTGTCAAGACCTTCGCATCTGGAATTCTTGTTCCGAAAAATTATATCTGGCCGGTAACTTCTGACAATTATTTACAACCCTACACTTCGTTGGTCAATGATGCTCATAAGGAAGGACTGGAAGTTTATGTATTTGGGCTGGTGAATGATGCAACCATCCCATTCAATTACAGCTACGACCCGACGGCCGAGTCAGTTTCTTATGTTGACAACGGTGCTTTCTCTGTCGACGGTCTAGTGACAGACTTCCCAAGTACTCCCGCAGCAGCAATCGGTGATTATCTCTTTCTTTATTCCTCTCTTATTATGTCATTAATGAATATGACTTAGACTCTCATTAATTACATAAAAGATCTAGTTATTTTTTTGAGTAGATGGTTTAGCTTTATCGTATACTTGAGTATTTCGTTGTTCACTTGATGATGCCATGCCACTATTTATTTCGTCTAAGATTTTTCAAATTTTATTGTTTTTCCATAATAACATATAAGCTGTTTTATTAGGTTGCTTATCACACTTGGGAAGAAATAGTTCAAAGCTCGGTATGAATTTTCTGCCATCCTTGCGAGTTTTAATTTGAGATTTACTTTTTGAAACATGAGGTTGAATATGCTTGCTTTTGGCCTGCAGACAGGCCAGTAATTATCTCGCACAACGGAGCCAGCGGAGATTACCCTGACTGCACGGATCTGGCTTATAAAAATGCTGTTATTGATGGTGCAAATGTTATTGATTGTCCTGTTCAGGTCACAAAAGATGGAATTCCAATATGCATGAGTTCTATAAACCTTATTGATGATACGACAGTCGCAAAGTCACCATTCAGATCTCGTACTTCGATTATTCCTAATATTCAGAGTGGTCCTGGGATTTTTACATTTAATCTCACTTGGGAAGAAATTCAGCAGCTACAACGTAAGTTCTATTTTTATGTTAATTAATTAATTCTTTTTTGTTTTGTTTTTTGTAATAGTTTTAGAGCATATTTGTTGTTCTCTAAATTTAAATCATGAATATAAAGCAGGCCATGTTATATATTCTGGTACTTGTAACATATAATTAACCATTGACGCCAGGGCAATCTGTAGTTCAACCTGTAAATTTTGATTTCCTTGCGAAATTGGAACTACTTCGACTTGGAGTTATGGTGTAGCTTTGCCTTTGATGTTATGTATCTAAACTAACTTACTATTTTTGTATGTAATTCCTTGTACTTTAGCTCTATGTTATTCATGATGCAAACAGGTAATGTGATATTTAGCGCTTCAGTTCTCTGGTTATTCGGCGAGCATTGGATCTTGTTGTTAGTAAAATACTTCAACTAATTGTTAATAGAACATTTTTAAATCTTTTCTCCTCTTCTTCATTAAACCATGTGATTTCATTGACCAAACATGTCTTCTTAACTTTGATTTTTTAAGAAACAACTGATATTTAAAAAGGTGTGGACTGTATTGTGATTTCATTGACCAAACATGTCTTCTTAACTTTGATTTTTTAAGGAACAATTGATAATCTAAAAGGTATGTACTGTATAGGCTTATTCACGTCTTAAATGTGGAACTCATCATTTTTAACATTTGAATAATGTCTCTGTTCTTCCTACTGCAGCTGTTATATCAACTCCAGAAGTCCATTATGGGCTTGTACGAAATCCTAGATTTCGTAATTCTGGAAAGTATATGAAGCTAACCGAGTTTTTGGCCTTTGCAAAGAACCAGACTTTATCAGGTGTCTTGATCAATATAGCGGTAAGATAGTTTAGTTTTTGAAGCATATTCAAGGGAATAAATCGGCATGGCTAACATTTTTATACTACCATTTGTAGAGTATTTATGGATTCTTATTTTATAGTTGCATTTTTTTTTTTTGTATGTGTACAGAATGCCGCATTTCTCGCAGAGAAACTAGGTTTTAGTGTAACAGATGCTGTGTTGAGCGCGTTGGATAGCTCAGGCTACAACAACCAAACTTCTCAGAAGGTTATGATACAATCAACCAACAGTTCTGTGCTGACCAAATTTAAGCAGCAAACGAAATACGAGCTCGTCTATAAAATCGATGAATCCATTCGTGATGCCGATGCTTCTTCGGTGGCTGACATTAAGAACTTTGCAGATGCTGCAATAGTTGACAAGCAATCTATATATCCTCAAAGTGAGCTATTTATCACCGGCGAAACTGGACTTTCTAAGAAGCTTCATTCTGCGGGCCTCAAAGTTTACGTAAATTATTTCCAGAATGAGTTCGTGACTCAGGCATGGGACTTTTTCTCTGATCCATATGTAGAGATCAATACATTCGCCCAAAGTGAAGTGTTAATGGATGGTGTGATTACTGATTTTCCAAAGTCAGCTTCAAGATACCAAAGTAAGTTGCACTCTCAGTTTCGCATGCGTTTTGGTTTTAGGTTGTAGTATTTGCTTAGTATCGTTAGTTAGTTATATACGTGCTAACAACAAAATTCAAACCATAGTTTTCGGTGCCGGTCGGCACAGTCCGTGCCTGTTCCGACAGTTGTCGGCACGTGCTATAAATTTTTATATTTGAATTTTTGAATTAATTTTTTATTTTTATTTTGATTTTTTAAAAAATAACAAATAAATATATATTGGCACGGTCGGCACGTGCCGGGATCTGAGTTTACCGAAATTCGGCTCTGCTCGGCACAGAAAACCTTGATTCAAACTTGTATTTGCGGAAGTGACTTCTTTGGAGACTAACTTTTTCCCTTAATAACTTACAAGTCTCCTTCATAATGACCTTGATTTCAAAGGAAAGTAGGTTAAATATGAGTCAAACTAGCTATGTATGTTATTTTAGGATTGCATAAGAGTATGTATAACTAATATGGGAACTGATTTTCTTTGAGCCAAATTTATTAACAAATACTACGTCTCTCTCTCTCTCTCTCTCTAAAGTGATGTTAATTATTCCTCTTTTATCTTCCTGCTTAGAGTGGTCAGATATGCTGGGAGCTTTAGCAGATAAGACGGACATTTTTATGTAGTTTTTCCTTTTTAATTAAATATTTCATTGGAAAAGTATATTTTGTATTATGTATGCGTAATAAGCAAGTAAATCTTTGTGACATCAGAATTGTTAACCAACTACTGCTGATCATTTCTATATACGGTTTGTTCGAAATTAAGATTTCTAAAAGTATTGTTTGTATAAGAATAAAATGCTAGAGCACCCATAATTTCACCCAAAAATCAATTATATGTCAAACTACATGCTGCTCTGGAGTGAACTTGATTTTGGTTGAAATTTTGGTATTCTACTCATATATATGTGATAGATCTTGTTTAAGTTTTTATCTATTGTGCAGAGAACAAGTGTACAAAATTAGGGAACAATGCGCCGATCTATTTCCTCCCTGTTCAAGTGGGTGGCCTTGTGACGCTCATGGACTCCAGAAATCTCCCCCCTGCTCTAGCTCCGATGCCCATTCTTGAACCCGCCGATGTCTCGGAACCTCCGCTGCCGAACGGTACCTCTGTCGCAGAATCACCTTCTGGAGGGTCTGCGGGTTCTCCTTCTGCTCAGCCTTCTGATGCACCGATATCTAACACGGCCTCGATAGCAGCCTCGGTGGTGATGCTCGTTGGATGTCTGTTTCTCTTGTGAGGTGCTCTGATGGATTCGTTGAATATATAAATGAATATACTCCCTGTTATTTGATTGACTTCCTTTGTTACATATTTTTTGTATGTCAAATTGTGTTTTTTTTTTGGGATTATTCTTTTTCTGCCTGTGTAGAAGGAGATTTGATGTTCTGAGTATTTCAAACTCTAAGGGAAATAGTGTAGTCGACAAATTATTGCAGATTGTGGATGTTCCGATATGGGCGTGGCTCCCCTACTTCAGATGAAGTAGGAAGTAGGAAAATTGCTAAATCGCCGCCGTCTATCGCAATTAACACGTATCTCGAAAAATCATATAAAATTTTTGTTTGATTATTTGACATATTTTAAAGTATTTTTTGAAAAAAAAATTTTCAACCACAAAGTTGTAAATTTTGATGTAATCTACAAATTCGTAGTTGAAAGTTTTTCCAAAAAATACAAAGTGCTGTGCCAAAATAGATGATCGAAATTTTTTATCATTTTTTTGACATATTATTTGACGTTTTTGTAAAAAATGTTCAACTATGAAATTATAGAGCACATCAAAAGCTACAACTTTGTAGTTAAAATTTTTTCATAAAATTATCAAACAATGTGCCAAAAAGATGTTAAAAAGATGGTAAAAAATTTTGATCATCTATTCGCTTTGTATTTTTTGAAAAAACTTTCAATTACAAAGTTGTAAATTATATTAAAATTTACAATTTTATAGTTAAATTTTTTTTTTAAAAAAATATTTAAAAATAGGTTAAATAAGCAGACAGAAATTTTATATGATTTTTCGAGATGTGTGTTAATTGCGATGGACGGCAGCGATTTAGCAATTTTTCTACATCCTACTTCATCTGAAGTAGGAGAGCCGCGCCCTGTTGGAGATGGATGTTGGACATGGAAGAGGACTGGAAAGTAAGAATCTGGAAAGATGGCAGAAACCATAAAGTGATAAGTGATCCTAGATGAAGTTGCATCGACATGGACGGACTAAAGTTGTTATTCGTTTTGAGCCACTTGGAATGGGCGTGGTTTGCCTGCTTCCTGTGAAAGCGGCAGGAAACCGATGGCCTAGATCATATGATCTGGATTGTACAATTTTTGAGATATTATATAAATTTTTTATCGACTTATTTGATCTATTTTAGAGTATTTTTAAGAAAAAATTTGAATTTAAAAGTTGTAGATTTTGATGTAATCTACAAATTTATATTTTAAAATTTTGGAAAAAATATCAAATACTATATCAAAATGATGATCCAAAATTTAATTATTATTTTAACATAGTATTCGGTATTTTTTCAAAAACCTTTTAACTACAACTTATAGATCACATCAAAATCTACGATTTTGTAGTTTAATTTTTTTTTTAAAAATATTCTAAAATAGATTAATTAAGTCGATGTAATTTTATATAATTTTTTGTAATCCCTCCAAAATCCGAGCCATCTGGTTTCCTGCGAAAGCAGGATGGAGAACGCGAACATCCACGTTCACCATCTTAGGCCCCTTCAAAATAAAATAAAAAATCCATAAAAATTATATTTTTTTCCATGACTTTATTTCTTGGAATGTTCAGTGTATGAGTTAACATCACTCGAATATGACAATGAGCAATTAACTACTTAAAAGTTGCCATTCCTTTCATATTGTAGTTTTTAATTACACAAAATACCGACAAACTCACAAAATAATTCTCTCAAACGCCAAGAGTATCCCCATAAAATTATAAAATAATTACATATTCGATCTTACTTTTGTACACGTCTTCTTCATATTTTTTTTTCTAATAATTACTAAATTAGGCCAATATATATATATTATTTTTTAAAAAACAAATTTTAATAAGAAAAATAGATTTTGACATGCTCTATCATTTTTCATTAATTTTTTTAACATATGTCTAAGTATATATTTTTATGGCTCAAAAGTTTTTACTCGTTACAAAACTGTTAGAGCTTCAAATCATCTACTTAGAATATTTTTTGATAATTTTGCAGTACAAAAGTTATTTTTTTAATAAAAAAAAGGATGTTTCTAAAAAATACTTATACAGGTATGTTTTGAAGTAATTTTTTAACTTTTAATTAAATAGGGGTCCATTTGAAGTTAGTTAATTTGGTATTCAATTAAATGTTCTTTATCATTTTCAAATGTTTGGAAAAGCAAATTCTCATAAAAAAAAGTTAGGGTTTCTACTCTCAACTATAAAATCTTATATTTAGCAAAATAAATTGATGTATTTTGGAATTATTCATTGTCTTTATGCCTGCCATTTACACACTGTTGTTGATATTTTTAACAGAGTTAATTTAAAAAAAAAAAAAATTACATATGAGTTGCATCCATAATTTAATTGATGTGAATGCATGTGGTATAACAATATAAACACTTTATGTGCCGAAGTGCGCAAAATTAGGCCCAATTACGAGGTATGTCACTATTCTATGTTCCGTGCACCGAACGGGTGTTGAAAATGCGTGATGATATTTTTATTTTTATTTTTAATTATTATTTTTTTGTGGCAGCAGACAATATTTTAGGTGATGATAGAAAATACATAAAGATGAGATTAAGCAGCTGATTCTCTTGTATCTATCTATCAACTCATCAAGAAATATCTTTTGTTCACCACCACATGCAAGAAAAAGCAAAAGGGTTCCATAACTAAAGCTTAGGCTTCTAAGGACCCCACTATCCATCTATCCATCACTTACCACCATCCTTCATTATATACCATCAATTAAACAACAAAGTCCACAATATTGGCATAGAAATGGAGTGACCACATAATCACATGAATTGATTCATATTTACTCCTCCATTATTCCATATCACTTCCTTTATGGACCAGTTTGAAATTATAGTCCGAAGATATACAGGTTCTAGGGCGCTTTTTTCCTAGCCCCTAGATTGCCAAACATACTTTCAATCAGCCCCTATACTTTTATATTTGGGAAAATACCAAATCAGCCCTCCTTTTCAATTCCCATACCATATCAGCCCCTCCTCTTCAAAACAGCCCAAATCAGCCACCCATTCACTGTTTACTCTTTTTTTTGGACAAAACTGTCCTTTTATTGCCGACACCGAGATCACCCACTTAGAAGTATGTTTTGAAAAAATGTTGAACATGAAAGTTATAGATCTCACCGAGATCTACAACTTTCATGTTTAAAATTTTTCCACAAAACTCACTCTCTCTAGTAGGTCGATGGAGCTCGAACTATTTTGTAGCAATTCTCGGGTCGGGTTCGGGTCGACCCGTTATGCTTCCGACCTCAAAAACATAACTTTTGAAGTATTTTTTTGAAAAATTTTCAACATGAAAGTTGTAGGTCTCGCCGAGATCTATAACTTTCATGTTCAAAGTTTTTTCCGAGATCGCTTCTAAATGGATGATATCGGTGTCTGAAGTGTTAACGGGTATAGGGGCAATTTCGTCCAAAAAAAACCCCAAACAGTAACCAGGGGCTGATCCGACCTAAATTTGAAATGGGGGGCTGATTTGGGATGTTTTCAACAGTTGAGGGGCTGATATGGTAGTATCCCATATTTGTATTTTCTTTCAATCAGCCCCTATACTTTATATTTTCTTTTTAAGCCCCTCCTCAAAAACCGTATCTTTTCGTTTTGACCATCGTATTAGTTTTTTTTTTTTTTTTTTTTTTTTTTTTGAAAAACTTTCAACATAAAAGTTGGATATTTTGATAAGATCTACAAATTTTATATTCACCATTTTTAGAAAATACTTCTAAAGAGATATTTTAGGACTTTGAAATTTTAGCGAGTTAACGGGTCGGATTCATAATCCGTCAACACTTTGGAGCATCAAAATATCTACTTAAAAGCACTTTTTGAAAAAAAAAGTTGAAATGAAAGTTATAGATCTCATCAAAATCTACAACTTTCGTTTTGAAAGTTTTTTCAAAAAATAGTGATATGATGGTCAAAGCGAGATGACACGAAAAATGAGACGGGCTAAAAAAGAAACAAGTAAAATAGGGGGACGATTCGGACAAAGTTTCAACTGTAGGGACTGTCCGCGATTTATCCCTAGATTCTAATATGCTCTCCAACGAGTAAAATTTTCGTAAATAGCTCGTGTGGTACGGAAGCAGATCTTGTCCCGTACTCACTCTCGTTCTCTAGCAAATTATCTGCGATTCAACCGGGTGACATGGATGATTACCAGAACTAGAGAACCGGCCTCTTGTTTACTCTTTAAGTCCCTTGTGATATAGTCGCGTTCTGAGCCGCCACGTGTCATGATACTCACGCAGCCTGATTAAGAGAATGAGCCGGGCTCCGATGTAAAGGCCCATGATATAAACAAGCATTTATCCGAGATAGACATCGAAGCCTTTTGCTGGAGCATGTACCGACAACGGTTGACTCCCTACAGACGCTTCGGTAACGACCTTGCCCGAGGTCGACATCAGCAGATTATGAGAAGTTGGACCGCTGCGTTCACGCGCGAAGCAGTCTTTACGAGTCATCGAACCGACGCACTCTTTATGACCCCAATAAAGACTCATTAAGTCCAGTAGTTACTTAGGCGCGGTTATTGACTATTAAATGAGGAATCTCAAGGGTCGCCTGAGCCTAGGAAAGTGTCTTCCGCAGCAGCTATAAAAGACGACGAGCAACTCTGAAAGAGGGGTTGGCTAATGAATAGACCGACATATAATACTGTAAAGTGAGAAGAAAGTTGAGTGACCTTTGTATTTCTTTTGACTCATAGTGAAATCTTTGATTCGTTGGCATTACGCGACAGCCCGTGGTTTTACCTTAATTTCAAGGATTTTCACGTTAAAAGAGTTTGTGTTTTGTGTGATCTGGATCATTTCCAACGATTATCATCTGTCTGGAATCCTAGTCATAGCTATTTTTGAACACTTTATTGATCGGTCGAGAACCAGCTCGATCACCTTTGATTCTCGCTTGTGACATTTCGTTAGTTCTTATATGTATTTATATGGTCAGTTCTTTTATATCCAAATAAATACTTGCTACACTTGGACTTAACTAAGTTGTAAGCCAACATAGATTGACATAAAATAGTCCTTAAGGATATATTGTCCTGGATATTAAACATACCATCTCTTTGTTGGACTTGAATGTCTCTAAATTTATTTATTTATTTTTTTTTATGATGAAGTTGGTGTAATTTCTATTTATAGTGAGATTCGACATTGTTAACGTCAAACATTTTGATGTGATATTACAAAATAAAAAATAAATAAATAAATTCAAGCATCGAATGGGGATTCGGCATTAAAAGTTTATAGATCATGAATCGCATTGAGGAGATTTTTGTCGCCTCTCTACAGACAATTAACTGCTCACCAACAGAAGCTTCAACGTACAGCCGCATGCACGCAGTTGCGATCTTGGCCATCGGATCGCTCGAAATTGAGGGCCGAGATTACTGCACGAGTTGGGATTAAAAAAACTGTTTAGACCTTTAGTGTTAACGGATCCGTTAACTACCACCCCCCGTAGCGGCGCCCCACCCTCTCACGATCGGATCGCCTCCCTGTCGATCGATCTTGGCGATCTCCCCTCCCGTTCTTGTCATCGATGACTAGGGTTCCTCGCTGTAGGTGATGACATGCGGCGATGATCTTTGTGGCGAGATCGCCGTCTACTTCAATAACGAGATCGACAGCAAAATCCTAGGTCACGAGAGACACGCCGGATCTCATTGACGAACTCGACAGCGGCCAGATCGACCGCGAATTGGGGCACAGTGAGAGGGAGACGTCGGTCGAGGCATTGGGGCAGATGAGCAATTCCTTTTTTCCCTTTTTTTTGTTTTGTTTTGTTTTTTTTTGGGGGGGAAAGGCGGGGGTAGATGAGGAAGGGGGGGAATGCGCATAGATCGGGTTTAACATAAAATGCTTGACACAAGGTCCATCGTTTTTAAGCACCAAATCGGGTTAGTTTTGGCCGTCGATTAGAAAACTGCCTGAATCAATAGCCGAGCGAAAATACTAAATAAATAAGCTAGAACTTGAGAAAAACATTACCTCTCTTCATCTCAAATCTCTTCTCTCTCTCTCTCTCTCTCTCTCTCTCTCTCTCTCTCTCTATATATATATATATATAAAACATTTATACTAGATATTGCTACCATTTCACATCACGTGTGACCTCAAATTATGATAAATTAGATATAATTTGGAAGTATGAAAAATGAAACAAAAAAGATTTAATAATTTAACGTTATCATTTTGATAAAACTTATGACTATATACATATATTGCATAACGAGTGTACGTAAAGAACCTCTACTTGAATCCGGCATGACACCTCTCGTTTAGGACCAAACACCCTCACATCTTTCCTTGTAGAGTAGAAAGAGACTTGTTATCATCTCCTTTTAATTCATAGAGTCTATGTGCCTTCTCATTTTCTAACCTTCTGAATAACCCAAAACCTTAATTAATGATGCTCAAAATTCCTCTGAAGAGGTGGCTGGAGCTAGGGCTGAGCATCACCTGAGCCCACCCGAAAAACCAAACCGAACCGACCCAAACAAAGCCAAAATTTCAGGTTCGGTTCGGGTTGGATTTGGTTCGGATTCGGTAGTCGAATTTCGGATCGATTCGGGTTGGACACGAATTATCCTCGCAAATCACGTTTTAGTTAGTTTTCAATAGTTTTTATGTGTTAATTCTTTCTTTTTAAACAAAACATTCATGTTACAACAATTCGGGTCGATCCGAATCGATCCCATTCCGAATTGGTGTTGAATAAAAATAATTTGTGCAGTTATTCGGGTCAACCCGAACCAAACAGAACTGATCCGAATTTTAGTCAGTTCGGATCGGTTCGGGTTGAAATAAAATTCGGGTCGGTTCGGATCAGAAAATATTCGGTTTGGGTCGGCCTTAAGCATTTCTGGTCGGATCGGTTCTGTTCGGGTTGATTCGAATGCTCAGCTCTAGCTGGAGTAGGTTTCTTGACATGAATTTCTGTTACGATGGTCACTGTAACGAGCAGGTTATGGATATGGTTTATCCCGCGATAATCTCAAAAAATACTAAAAATTCCAAATTAAATTGATATTTTCTCCCATACACTTGGGATACAAGCAGATTGGTTATATACTTTTCAGGGAAAACAAAAAAGAGGTTGGTTATACACTTTCACATAAAAAGCTTAAACAATGGAACTTGATGTGTTGCATTTTTAAATGTTCTAAATCATCTAATTATTGTCTTCTCATTTGTCAACATAGACTTGTATTTAGCATGCCATAAACTTGTTTAATTCGTTGAAGAAATTAATGGGTCTCATAGATAATTCTTTTAAAAAAAAATAAATAAATGTAGATTTTTCTTTTGCAAAAGAGGACACACACACATCAATATAAAATAAAATAAAAATTTAAATACTTAAATAGAAATATCAAGCAAATAAAAGTACAACTCCAATTAATCGCGAATTCTTTTTAGGTAACAAGACGAAACCTTCCATACGATATACACAAGATTATTTCATTATATGTCTTTTTGTAATCACAATTCATTAGTCTGTAATCAGATATACACACATACTTGCCACAACCTTCGCAATCGCTAACTGTTGTAAGTCAGAGAAAACCAATAATTTACAGTATAATAGAAGTCTGAGGCAGTCCTTTATGTTTAATTGGTGTGATAAAATTAATTTATAATTTTAATTATTAACCAAAAAACCATGAAGATGCTTCTCCTACTCATAATACACAAAATCGTGAAAATCCAGTTAAATCCAACTCAACAAAGTAATTGAAAGAAGTACCAAATTCTATTTCATATTCATCTCCCACACCTTCTATACACATCCATAGTACAGGTCGTTCTAGCAGTGGATCCAAGGGTCCTTCGTGTACCGACGGTGCAGATCGGTGAGATTCATCCTCTCGGGATGGGTACAAGAAATATTTATTTGTTCCTATTACTATACGTATATGGCGTAACGCATGCTATCACGTACCATGAGATAATCCATCTCTGAAGCCCTAGGGAGTTCGCCGGAGAGCCAAACGTCGCTGGCTACGTCTCCGGAGCTGCATACGAAGCACGAAAGAGCCGCCAGCGGTGCTCGAACGGCCGAAAGGAGAGCAACAAGGGGCCGGTTATCTTCCTGGCGGCCTACCAAGACTGTGGAATTCTCATCGGCTACTCTTGAGCTCCTCTTCTGCCGCCGGAATCTCCGGTTCATCGCGGCCGAGAACCGCCACATCGCCAGAGAAGAGGAGGAAGAAGAAGAAGAGGAAGAAATTTGTGGTTGATAATGGAATGGAGGGCAAGTGTTGTTATCAAAATGCATATATTTATATGAATTAGTGATGAAAAGCCTTTTGAAACGTCTACTTTTTGGGGACTCCTTTGTTGTAACTTTATTTCTTCTTTATTTATGTGCGTAAAGGAGAATTCTTCATAAATATAATGGAAAATGATGACAGTTTGTCATTATCTCCTCAATTATTTTCATTAATAGCATCTTAATCTTTTGTTGTACAGCACTCGTAACTCCCACTGTCTTTTGGTCCTACTTTGCCTTTCTTTCATTATCTCCTCACTACTTTTTATTTTCTCACTACGCTGTGTATATCAGCACTTAATTTGTTTATCATCTTATTTAGCAGCCCTCCACCTTATCGTGCGATGAGCGTGACTCGAGGTCTCGGGATACCGGTAGATGCTTGGGCTAGATTTTGGGAGGGTGTCATTAATTAGGACGAGGAATAAGCATAACGCCCTTTTTGTTTATTTCTTTTCTTAATTAATTGAACAATATTTTTTTTTTATTTGCAAAGTGCTACTAGACCTTTCAAATGAGGTTGTTCATATTCCCTACTAAAATATACTAATTTGCTCCTTTAATAAATTATATTTTGCTAATGAAGAAATAATTGACAAAGCTAAGTGGCACTAATTAAGCACTAATTATAGCAAGGTGGAGAAGAAGAAACTAGTCGAATGAAGTCTATTGGTTGCTTCTATTTTGGGAAAAGTAGTATTAGTCTGTGCAAGGCCATACATTGGAATATATATTGGTTGGTTTGGACCATTTGTTTTGGATGCCATAATCTCATTCTTTGGCATCAAAATGAAGCAAAATGTCGGATCCTATTCTTGTTATGTCCAATAAGATGCCGACACCATTCGTATTGACATAATTGTACGACGCGTATAAGTTGTGATCGCAAACTAACAAAGGGATGCTTCTATGATTAATATATACTTTTCGGGAGAGATGGAGTAACGGCGATAATAAGAAGGATAATAGTCTCCTATATTCGTAGTTTTTTTTTTTAAAGTTCAATAAATTAAATTAAAAATAAATAGATAAATAAAGTTAGTTAACAGAAATTAAAATAATTATTTAAAGATTGAGATAAAAAAGAAATTGTCACTTGTATGTAGATCGATGTTAGCTGCTAGCTCAAAGTGCCTCTTTTTATACTCATAGTAAATAGACAACATTGTTTGTGTTGATTATAATGTTATGAAGCTTTTAGTCCTTTTACATCAAAGATTAATTAAAAAAAATCTTTTAAAAGATTAAAAGATGTATCTTTTGAAAGTAATGAGATGTAATTCCTTTCTGTTGTTTCTTTTATAATGCCACATGATAACATAGGAATGTTTTGTAGTGCAAAATAGTATTCAACTGAGACTTAAGAATCTGTCTTACAATATTAAGAATAGCCTAGGACTATACATAATGCTAGTCTTAAGAATAAGAGCGCTAAATCAAAAGTCAATGACATTTTTTTCAGTAAGGAGACATCTCATATATGCATGCTTAATCTGATAATTTCGGGTGAGTTTCGAGATATCGGACTAAAATCCAAGGTGGTGATAGACACTTCGTGAGCCACCGCGTAGGGCCAAAAAGACTTTTGACTTTTGCAATATAAAGTCTAGCACTTAGCCAAGTGATAACATCATATTTTACGTGGGAAAATAGTTAAATATTGTTGTCTCCCAACCCACTAAATTCCACAAGTGCTTAGTGTGCCATAACTCATGGAAGGTGGCCAAGTTGGGTCTTCTATGAATTGTATCTTTGAGGATTCATTATATCTTCTCTATCCTTTAGAACTCCGGGAAAAGCCACAAATTTGTGGATAAGAAAAATACTACTTTTTGGATTCGAAAAGTCAGAAGATTATGATCATGTATATATATGTTCAATGGACTTTGAAGATATAAAGCTCATCAATGAATATGTCTCCATATATTCTAGGGATTGACTCTCAAAAGCTTGCAAGTGGTGGTTTTATGAGCAAAGGTCAACAAGAAATTTTTTGGGAGACTTTATTTCTTTTCAGCCGAGAGCGCTAAATTCGAACCGGACCTTTTGCACCCATAATAGTGCATGAAATGGCTGCAATATGTCGGTCAATTTGCAATTACCAGCTATTTTCAATAAACAAATAAGCAAAACGCACACAACACGCGCGCACACACACACACACACACACACACACATCATAATTATAATATATATATATAATATATATATATATATATATATATATATATGAGAAAGGCTATTCTCAGCTCGGCCTGAGAATAGCTTTTGGTAAGCTAACATTTCAGCCATTGATCGCCTTGATCTAACGGCTGAGATTTAATTTTAGCACTTATCGATGTGAATCGTTATTCCGTTTAGTATAAAATTAAATCTCAGCCGTTAGATTAAGGAGATCAACGGCTGAGATGTTAGCTTATTAAGCACTATATTCTCAGATCTTCCTGTTGTATATATATTATTAGATTATAAATATATATAAATATTATATAATATATATATATATATATATTCACCAAGAATGAAGAGATTGGAAAAACTGTAAGTAGATTCTAGAAGTTGGTAGAATAAAATATCATCATTGGGGTACAACTAATCATGGTTAATCCCATGGTGGGTTGAGCAATGATTAAACCAACTATGTTTATATTGTATGGACCAAGGGTTACTTTCTATGGACATTGATCATAACATCTCTCTCAATATCCACCCTCCAAGAAAGCCTCAACTTGAAAGAGTAAATGCCCTAAAAGTCAATAATATTGGATATTTTGGCGAACATATTTCTGTAGTAAATACTTTTAGTTTACTTGATTATGGTTATTTATTTATCGCATCGTCATGTTTAATATATTGTATGAATGTATGTGATAAACCCCATGGACTAAGGCGACAGAATTAGGATCATGATAGTTGATCATGATAGAGACTAAATTCTTATATAAACTAATCCAAAATGTTCTTAGTCAAGGTGTCATGGTAGGGGCTCAGTTCACCGGAAAGACTAATACACAGCTTGCTCTCATACGATGAGAGTAGTGATCTCATTACTACGCGTGTAGCTTGACCTTGAACAAGTTTGTGTAGTCTCATTGGATAAATGATCACTGAACTGACTTACTCCGAAGTAATACCCAATTGGATATCCTGTCCAATGAATTCTTCATTGTGATACTTATGCCTATCCTCAGACTTGAGATTATCATATATCTTATGTTAATATTCGATTATGCTTTAGTGTGGTTCGATATGCTCAGCCTTACAAAGTGGATACATCTGGGTATTAAATAGATAGCACATGAAAGAAGATGATACCAATAGAGAATCGCACCGTCCTATACAAGAGCGAGACATCCTTATTCGTCTTTGAATAGAACTAGCTCAAAAAATTCCTGGCGAGTACACGTGAATAAGAAAGTTCTTAATGTCAACAACGAGCAAATTATTAAGACAATATATGTGATGAGCTGTATTAGAATTTTGACAGATACCAATCTCGATACCATTCGGGATGTTAAGAAAGGTAACAAAAGGATTGATACGGGAGGGCAACTTTCCACATAAAGGATCAATTGATGAATATTAAATCACCCAACGGTGGTTCGTGCACTTGCTATAGACTAACCAACTGATCTGTGAATAAATTAATTAATTGTCGAATTAATTATTTGGTTAATTAGTTGAATTAACTATCTTATTCACTGCCTGGCGTGGTAACGAACCTAATTGTGTCACACGCAAATGAGACACGAATCGTCGAAAACCGATTTTGTGCTTTTGAGGGCTCTTTGCCAAGGTTCAATGTGTTGGACCTAAGGTTTTGCAAAAAACAAGAGGGCCGTTTTTGCAAAACAGCAAAAAGTTCGGATTATTCTGTAATAAATTGTATATATATATGCATAAACAGTACCTTCGTGCTGTGAGAATCATAAGCGCGCCGTGACGCGAGCAAGAAGAAACCCTATCCGCTAGCACGGTGAACCTCTTCCTCCAACTCCCGCCGCCCGCTCCACTCCTTCCTTCGAACGTCGACGTCCTGGTGAGAGACGGAGGCGAGCTTCAAACTTCAACAACCGATTCTCGACTTTGCGAAGCCTCTCGGCGTCTGCTCTTGTGTATCACCAACCGTAGACCCTCCATTCGCCTCAGCCACCGCAGGCAACGCAGGAACACCGTGCTTCAACTGTTCCCCTTCGAGTGCAATGTTTCACCACCGACTGCTGAAGACCTCCACGACGGCGTGTGCATGCGGCGATTAGAGACCACAGAGACTGTCTCCCTGAGATCGGAGACTGCGAGGGAAAGAGTCGACGGAGAGGATCGAACGGCGTTTCGGTGTCTAGTGAACTACCGGGATAGAAGAAGAAGAAGAAAAAAAGGCGTACTGTTCCCGCAAACGGATTAAGGCCCAATTTCGATCTATAACGATTAAATCGATTTTCGGTTTCGCGAGCCGTCTCAGCAGTGACTAGCGTTTAGATGCTGTGGTAACTTCGCGGCTCATCAATCAGAACGAGACTATACGTGGCATCGTTCGAAT
Organism: Xerophyta viscosa; assembly: GCA_002076135.1. NCBI lineage: Eukaryota > Viridiplantae > Streptophyta > Magnoliopsida > Pandanales > Velloziaceae > Xerophyta > Xerophyta viscosa. The sequence continues at coordinate 15,310 of MJHO01000229.1, read as the reverse complement.
TCCGCCAAGGTATTTCATAAACTGAACGTCGATTACCAGATTCATGATAGGATCGTAATAAATTAATCAGATTAATTTTATTATGTCATGCTTATTTACATGCGATGTGAATGTTTCGATTATTATAGCATACCAATGTGATCCTGTATTCGGGTACACGGGGCTTTTGTATTAAAAATTTTTAAATTTTCGCTGCGCATCTGATGTGGTATTGACCCCGATAACCCAACACAACTAGTATGCTAGAGTCCGCCTGCAGCAGTGAGTGTCATTAAATTAAATGTCGATGCGATTGTCTCAAATGGATTAGCCGGAGTTGGCAGTGTCCTTCGCAACAACATGGGCAAGTTATTTTCGCATTTTCTACGAATATAGGACTGATTTCTATTGTAGAAGCTTAACTTCGAAGTGCTGTAGACGGTCAATTATTTGAGAAAGCTGAACTTCGAAGTTATATCTCAAACGGTTATAAGGACACAAGCCTTTTATTTGACACATATTTGAGTGTTGAAAGGACATTTTTTAGAGCTCCAAATCATTCAAGAGCTTCAACTGGTATGTTTATTATTTCAACCCCTAGATCTTTACTGATGAAAGGATATATTTTAGTTGTGAAATGACATTTTTAGTGTTATGCATAAATATAGTTCTATAAGTATGCTGAATGTGTTCGAATGTGAATGAATGATAGTGATATGACAATGGATATAGCTAATAAAATGGGTGCGCAAGTAATAATAACCATGTGACCATAACTTGGGATTGAGTAAAACGGCATCGTTTGGGTACCTTTGCTTGCAATTGTGTGTATGGATTATGACCTTCGACTTTGTGATGAATGCGTGACCCTATTCTTATTTTGTTTTTATGAGGATTACGTGATTCTTATTGGAGCTTTGTAGTTGTTGTGCGCACATGAATATGTAGGACCTTTACTATGATTTCCTTTACGAATGAACTTATATCTGAATAAATTAATGGCGAATGAAGTTATATCCGAGATAAATTAAGGGCATACACATGATGGTGTACGTGAATGATCAAATTCAATTTGATGATAAATGAATTTCTTAAACGTAAACCAAGAAGTATATTAAGGGCTTTGATAGACTTGCATGTTATTATTAGATGATTACGTACTTGACATGAGCATAAATATGATGCGTATGACATGATAGTGCTCTTGTGATATATGGTTGAGTATTAGGTCATGCATGATGATGCGTATTACTATATTAGCTTATACGATGGTGATCTATGTTTGTATGTGACATTGGTATGTAAATCATCCTTCGTTTGGCTACATACTAAAGCATCATGTCCATAGAAATGGATAATATGACGACGAAGTGCCAATCACTATGGCTACACTAGCTTATTTTCTTTTCTTTTTTTTTTTTTTTAACCTTGGAGGTATATGGAGTTAGTTCCTGCATTAGATTAGAGACACTTTTTTAAATCAGAAATACTATTAGGCCCTAAAATAATCCGAATGGCATTTTTTGTGCCTCGGGATGGGTAAATAACAGATTTACCGATCCCTATACGTGGAAAAAAGCAAATCAGGCTATTTTTCAGATTAAATGTTTCGGACCCAATATCATTACTCTTTTTAAATGTCAAAAATTGAGGTAGCTAGCAGCATTGCTTGAGTTACATGTGATGGGGTGCGGCCCAACTATGCAAAAATGGGCTTCATTAGAACAATAAAACATCTTATAAAAGTGTATTTGTCAAAATATATCCATATGATTCAAAATTATCAAAATGTGCCTCCTTATTTATGTCCTATTGACGTGTGAATTGACGACTTTGCACTTATTATTTTTCTTTAAGAACGAGGACAGATAACATGTCAATGGTAATTTAGCTTTTTTTTAAAAAAAAAAAAAGAATCAGAAGAATGTCATTGGAATTAGAGAACCATATTTTGATAATTTTTAATTATGATGGACACATTTTCTCAAATATCCAGAAAATACTAATTTACTACTCCAGATCAAAAAATTCTCATCCTATTTTTTTTTTAAAAAAAAAAGACTACCTAGATTCTTCAAAATAAGTGCTCTATTTAACGTCACATTTTTCTAAAGTCAAACGAACTATTGAAAAGATCACTCCGGAGGACTATACAGATCAGGCCCTAAGCCAATTTTGTGCCGTAATTGGGCAGTACAAGTCGCTTCTAGAAAACACCCCTGTATCATCAGAACGGGCTTGGAACAGGCTGCATGAAGACTTCCAATATGGGCTTCAATGCAAGGCCCAAGGAGTGGAAAACCCCAGCATAATTGCACCCTGCATGTCATGGTGACGCCACGTGACATATGCTCCGGATTGAATCCAACCCGAACGAAGACATCAATTTGACTTGTGAAAATAAAATTTTAAAACCAGAAAACCGAAATTTCATTTATGATTGTTATGTTTTTGGACTGTTTATTTTGTTGCTTCCTATTGGACGGTTCGGATTATCTCTACTAAGTACTGTTGCAAAGTATCATACCAAACGTTGCTTGCATAATGCGTGTACGATGATAAATGTGATTCACAAATTTGGTGGTAGATATAAGTGATGATTGAATGAAATTATAGAAGCGCTCTTAAATTTATCTTTTTTTTTTTTTTTTTGTAAAACAAAAATAATATTCATAGAAGCATTAATATTTATTTAAAATATAAGTGAAAGAGTAGTATTTTACGGAAATGTAATTTTAAATTATTTGTTAAATAATTTATATTAAAAGAGCTGGATCAATATAAGGATAATTGTACTGCACTTCCTATATTAAGTTTCAATATCACTTCAATCACGCCTATTAATAAAATTCATTATAATCTCTTCCATTAACTATTTTTTACACTGCAGTCTCTAATTTCAATTATTTTTTATATTGCTTCCAATCCATAAAATAATTATTAATAAATATTTTTTAAAAAAGTTTTCAACATGAAAGGTGTAGATTTTAATGAGATCTACAATTTTAATGTTGAAAATTTTTCAAAAAATACTTTTGATTAGGTATTTTGAGTCTTTAAAGTTCAGGTTTCGTTTTAAAATATTTTGATTTTTAAGATTTTTTTATAATTTTTGATACCTCAAAATAATTAATTAAATATATTTTTTTTGAGAAAATTTTAACATAAATATTGTAAATTTCATCAAAATTTATAATTTTTATATTAAAAATATTTTTTTTAAAAATATTTCTAAATAATTATTTAAAAGTGTTAAAAATAATTGAATATAATTACAATTGAAACTTAAACTTAAATCCAATTACAACAAAATTTAATATTTTGGATCCAACTGCAACTCTCCCTCGATATAATTGCTGTCCATCAATAACTCGTCAATGTCGTCATCCATCTGATTACTTCAATCCAAGCGGGTAAACGACACTCATCCGCGTCCTGCATCACAATCTGGAAACAGTAGTTACTAGGACGAGGATTACAGATAAATGATATTTTTTAAAATAAACATAAGTCAGCTTCGAAAGTCTTTACAAATCGACTCATAATTTTAAAATTATTATAATTAGTTTGTCTCTAAATTTATATTAAAGATTATTTTTTAATATTATATAAATATTTTTTTTAAAAATAAATTTGTTTACAAAAAAATTTATTTGAATATATGTATAATATTATTTTTATTTATTTTTTTAAAAATATTTTTAAATAGATATTTTTGAGAAACGATTGTAAATACAATATTTATTTATAAATAAAAATTTAAGAGAAGTGTCTCTTAATTAAATTAAAACTTATAACATTTTGAATGTCAAATTAAGATTTTATGATGTCAGGGTGAGTTTGTACTTACGTAATGTATATTGGATCTAAGAAGATAACTATGTCACTATGACATAGTTTGAACATAATCATATGGAACAATCTCGCCTGATTCAACCAAAATTTTATTAATTCAAATAATTAAAAACAAATTTGAAAGAAAACTTATAAATTTTAATTAAATTTATAATTTTTATATTAAAAATATATTTAATAATTATTTTAGAACTTTTAATTTAACATGCTTGAAATAGATTTCTAAAATAACTTTACAATAAGTTTAAATTTGTTAAAAATTAGAGTCCAAAATACTAACTCAGAAAAAAATTATATAATTTATTTTAAAATTAAAAATTAAAAATTTCTTTAAAATTATTTTTAAATAATAATTAATTGATAAAAATTTATCGCCATGCCAGCATTATCCACTAATGACATGTGGCATGCAGTTGTTCCCATGTGATACATTAAATTTAATTGTAAGCACATTAACTACCCACTTCCTCGGAAAATTAATTGCATGACGTTGAAGTTTATATATATATATATATATATATATCGGCTATTTTCATTCTCGATCAATTTGAAAATAATTTTGGTAAATTTAAATTTTAGCTGTTAATTTATTTGATCTAAAAGATAAATTTAATTTCATACAACGGAATAACGATTCACGTTATTAAATATTTAACGGCGCTATTAAATGTTAAAACTAAATCTTAGCCGTTAGATCATAATCAACGGCTGAGATGCTAATTTACTAAAATTATTTTCAGATCGAACTGAAATAGTATAAATATAATTATGCCGGCACAGGACATCGTGGAATATGACACCCTTAGAGCATTATTTCGCATTTCCATCTTGGATTTGGATTGACAAATTCAAAACTATATGCTAAAATAGCGATACTATAACATACGTAGTGAACTCCTAATTGTCTCAATTTTTTTTTTTTAATCAAAACAAAAATATTTAGTTGACATGAATACAATAATTTTGAAATAAATAATAAAAATAATATTATTCAAGCTATTCTTTTGTTGGTGCATGCTCGCAGATTAAACTAGTACGTATTGAAATACATCCCAAAAAGCGTGAACAAACTTTCAAAAATTCTCTCCCAACAAAAGCTAGATGCGCTTACAATCACTATGATATAAATAAAATAAGGCTAAAACATTTCTTACAAAAAATTATATATCAGTCCTCCTATTTTTAGGGGCTTACAAATCGACCTCCAAAAACACGTTTTCGGAAGGCTGATTTGTAAAAAAAAAAAACAAATCAGTCCTCAAAAACGCGTTTTTGAAGACTGATTTGCTTAAATTTAAAAAACAGGGAATTGATACGCAATTGCCCCATATTTTTATGCTATATCGTACACTTAGTTATGTAGCATATGTCGAATTTTTTTAACATATAAATTATATATTCTTTATTATTTATATAGGAATAAATACTTACTAAATAATGTATGTTTCTTCACATATTCTGATTAAATTAGATAAACTAAAAAAAAGATCAATCAGTAAGTCTAACAGAATCAAAAAATATAAATAAAATTATAAATTTAGCTACTACTTAAAATATCAAAATTTTCATCTAGGTATGTTTATTGCAAATAAAAATTATGCAATATCATATTTAAATTATATTTTTTTCATCATAAATTATATATATATAATTTGGTCAAGGCGTAGGTTGATATCAAATATCACCAAATAAAATTTATAATTAACAATACATTTAATACCCAAATTACCTTTAATAGTTGCATTTAAAAATTGCTACATCAGAAGTTTAATCGTCGCGTATTTAAAATGGGACATTGGGATGCTTACGATGTAACTGTTAGTATGTGTGTGTCTGTGTTAGAGGAAAACGCGCTGTGATACGTGCTAAATATAATTAAAATTATTTTTAAAATTAAAATTAAAAATATTAAGTCTCTCAATTATCAATCTATTATTATATTTTTAAGATAATAAAGCAGGTATTAAAAAACTTTACAAATACAAATTTATAAACAAAATTAAATATAATCATAAAATCATATTTATAATATTTAGAAGAAAAACATGTAAATAGTTTTGTAACTTATGCGAAATATAAGTCATATAATTTTTATGATAAATACTATATATAATTCAAATATATTTTAACTATTAAATAATTATATTGAAATATAAAATACCACCAAATCTTCTATTTGTACTTATGAATAATGTGTTTAATATATCAAGTGAAGTATGAGTGAAATTTAATTTTAATACCGATGTTTTACGAATTCTTTTATTTCCCTTTTGAAATAAAATTATACTCATTTAAAAAGAACCAAAACATTGATAATATACATACTTGTCATTTTGAATAATTTTTTTTTTTCATATATATTATGTGGTATTTATTTTTATTCTAATAAAAATAAATACAAAATATAATAATGATTTTACTAAAGCAAAAACTATTATATAAAATTGATCTATGTCTATGCATATCCACTAACATAAAAATAATTTTTAATATGTTAAATACCGAGAATTTTGTCAAATAAAAGTTTAAGTGTCTTTGAAGAATAAATGATAATATATAACACAATTTAATTATCTTATAAAAACTAAATATTATCACCTTAAAAGTACTTATAAATGATATTTTTAATATACCAAGTGAAATATGAGTGAAATTTGATTTAGCCAATGTTACTATTCTTTTCATTCACTTATTAAATATATTAACAAAAATAATTATCTCTTAAAACTTATTATTAAATAATATTATAAATATTTATATTAGTAAAAAAAAATCCCTCTCAATTCTTCATTCAATTTAGATACAACATGATTTAATAAAAATATTTTCGTTTATCTAATTTACTATAGGTTATGTAATGACGTAAGATTAATTTGAGATCTTGAATGTGCAAATTGAACTTGACGAAAATTTATTATATATGTAATTAAAGAAGAGCAAAATAGAAATATAAATATTTTAAATAGTGATATATGATATGAAGACTTGCTATAGTATAAAAATAGAAGAAAATTTCGTATTTCAATATTATTATTTTTATAAAGTTTATGTTTAATAATTGTGTATCGCATGCGAAAAAATTAGTATATCGTAAAAATTGAGTTAGTCGGAGTTCGAACTAGGACGTATGTGGTAGCCGCTCTAGATATGTAAGCATGCACATCTAGCAACAAAGTATATGATGATTAGATATCACCTGTTACTTTTTTTTATACATTCGAAATAAATTAATTTTTTTTCGGTAATTACTAAATCTTTCGCAATATGTAATTTTTTTTAAAAGAATGTTTTATATTTTAAAACTTTTTAGTGGTTAAATTGTGAAGTTTTAAAATATTTATTTAAAAATATTTTGAGAAGCTTTAGATATTGGAGAGTCATTAATGACTATTTTATTTAAACATTTCTTAAAATATTTACACCTACATAATCCATTAATAAAAATAGAAATAGAATGGAAATTTGGGATAATTATTGTTCAGCCTGATCCATTCAAAATATTTCTTACTCGGCAGCCCTCCCAGGGACAGACTCTATTTTACTGTTTTACTTTTCTACGGACAAAAATACATTCAAAGTGTCACACTGCAATACTAAAATGTTATTTCTATGCGATATTTTTAACACCGAAAATAAATAGTTAGAAGTATTTTTTAAGAAATTTTTAACATGAAATTTTATAGAGAAAACCCATAAAACTTCATAGTGACATCATCTGTTCGTCAGCAAAGCATCATCATCTTGTCGTATTCATGAAACTCCTTGGTGGCCAGCAGACCAAGCAAGCAACGTAAAGTCGTATGCTGTCTTCTAGTCCTCGGGCATCCTTTGACCATCATCCTCCGCAAAATCAAGTCCTCGTCCTCAATTTAAAATACCTTTAAATATCAAAATAATAATAATAATAATAATATCGCTCTCGCTTTCTCGCTTTCTCGTCTTCTATAAATAGCCTGTAACAAACTTAGCTTTTCTTGAACAAGCTTACGAAGGAGAAGATACAAAGTTATCAATGGCGAGCGACGACGTTGTAATTCAGAAGCCACGTAGCGTGGTAAAGAAGTTACTGGCGAGGGCGCAGCGTGAGGGAGATGGAGCTGTCGTCTGGCGAAGCATAGGAAGGTATATATATATTATATATATTTGCATTAACTACGAATAATATATTAATCAGCTTCTTCTTATTCTTTTTTTTTTTAATTATTGAAAAAAATGTTAGCCAACTATATACAACAATGTTTGAACTCGGAAAAAAGAAATTGTATTTGAATGATTATTGGTTTGTATAAAAGATGCTAATAGGCACTTTTAGATCAATGTATTTTACACCAAGAATTGATTATTTATTTATTTAATTATTTATTTGGGAATGAAAATCATGCAGGTTTGAGTTGAGGAATTTTGATCCTTTCTTGCTGCTGGATGAGTTTTCAGGTGACTTTCAAACTTTCAATATTTTCAGTTTTTACATTTTCTCATTATTATTTCCCTCCAATTTGTCCAGATTATTCATCTTTTTGTTTTTTTTTTTGTTTAATTCGCAGTTACTGCACCAGCAGGATTTCCAGATCATCCACATAGAGGTACTGCTAATTTCTAAAAATACTTAATGTTCCAAACTTAGAAGATATTTTTCTAATAATTTTCTAATTTGCATACAGGTTTTGAGACAGTCACCTACATGCTTGAGGTATGCCCAAATTTCTAAAATTTCTATTTTTAATTTAACAAATAAGCTCGTCATTCTGTAGAAAATAAAATTGCAAAGAAATAGTAGTTATTAACTAAAAAAACACTTATCTGATTACAAAAGATATTATATATACGTCTTTTCTATAAACCCGAAAAACAAATATAATTTCAAATTAGTTTCTGGCGGGAAAGTTTCTTAATTCAATTAATATAGTTTAATGAGTAGGTTCACAAGAAGATGGCCTACTTGGAGCTCCAACTATTTCATATATAAAATTAGGCTTTGTTAGTTGATGATGTTTCGCAAACTGATTAATTTAATAAATCTCGGTTAGCCGTGAACATGTGACGACGAATCACTTAATTTCCTGCAAAATGAGAAATTTCTACTGAGAAAAAAAAAAGTTTAAATTTGTATCTGTGTTTATCAACCTACTTAATTGTTTCAATGCTCTTCAGGGAGGCATGAAGCATGAAGATTTTGAAGGACACAAGGGCACGATTAACGCCGGAGATTTGCAGTGGATGACCGCCGGCAGAGGCATTTTGCACTCGGAGATGCCCGCTGGTGAAGCCACCGCCAAGGGCCTTCAGCTTTGGGTCAATCTCTCATCAAATAACAAGATGTAAGCATTGTTCTAACCTCTTTTCTTCGCATTTTCTACCCGTAAATCTATTCGTATGATTCGTAGAATATTTTCTATTGTAATATTAGTCTATCTATTTTAGACATTTTTCTTGTATTGAGATATCCAAAAAATACAAAATTATCCCATAATTTGATAATAATCATGTTACAATGTACTTTAGGGTTGAACCAAGATACCAAGAGCTGCAAAGCAAGGATGTCGCAACTACGTCCAAGGATGGAATCGAGGTCCGTGTCATTGCGGGCGAGTCCATGGGCATTCGTTCTCCCGTTTATACTCGAACCCCGACAATGTACTTAGACTTCGCTCTCGAACCAGCCGCTCATCTGCGCCAGCCGATACCGCCTAGTTGGAACTCATTCGTATACGTTCTAGAAGGCGAGGGTGTGTTCGGCACGGAGAAATCGTCTCCGGTCGCACCGCACCACCTACTCATCCTAGGCAAAGGTGACGGGGTCGACGTGTGGAACAAAAGCGGAAAACTACTACGATTCGTTCTAATTGGGGGTGAACCGATAAGAGAGCCGATTGTTCAAATGGGTCCGTTTGTGATGAACACTGAAGAGGAAATAGATCGAACTATGACAGATTTTCAGCTTTGCATCAATGGATTTGAGAAGGCTAAACATTGGAGATCCACAGCTTCAATTGACTTCGATTATTAGTTATATACCGTCATATTTGCCTATTCTTGTACGTAAAAATATGATCTGTTTTTATTTCTTTATTTTCATGATATGTTAGTGATTATGCATTTTTTATTATTCATAACAAGTAAAGCTTTTTTACCGCTCTGACCTCTTATGTGGCCATTAATTCTAAAATCTCACCTATTTATCCCTCAGAGTGGATCTCATTTTTTTATTTTTTTATTTTTTTTATTCTTTTTTTGGTGATAAGAACCCCCATAATACATTACAATAATGGAAGTGTACGAATTTAAATGAGCTATCTAACATGATTGTATCTCTAGTTGAGATAAAGGTTTAAAGTACAGTTTCGAGGCGCATTTCAATAATACCATACTTAAGACATGTTAATCGTTTTATGCTGACCATACCGATCCGTAATCATTAAGGCCATAGCTTTCTTCTCTCATATATATATATATATATATATAATATATATATTATATATTGACGGTCCGCTCGAATAGACTGACTATCTATGCCGACCGGCATAGCCGAGAAAGGCCGTTCAAGCCATCTGTGTGCAGGATTTTCTAGCCTTTAAAATCTTGATTAAGACATATACAAATAATTGATAACTTTAAGTCATCTATTTATCTACATGCGATGCTAGAGGGATCTTATTATGGAGAAAGATAAAAAGAAATACTTTTATTGATAGAATGTGCATTACAATAGGGAGACATGGCCTCAATATATAGAAGTACAAGTATAAACTTACCAACTAAGGAAAACTAACATGCCTAACAAAAAATCCTAAAAATATCATAACACTAAAATCTTAACTAAATAATGTCCAATTAATTTATATTTCTAACACTTATAACCTCACCTCACCAGTTTATGTTCTTATACGTAAAAAGTCAAAAAGTCAGGTCGGAAAATCTAAAGTATAATTCCCAAATGTTGATAAGATTATATATATAAGATGTTTATTTTGAACAGTTAAATCTGATTGTTTGAGGCAAAAATAAGTAGGTTAATCTGATGGAGAAACCAAATTAGCTAAAAAGATTGCCAACATAAAGATTTTCTTCTTCAATTTTGTTGTTTTTTAAAATTTAAACCAACAGCACAAGTCTAGCAAATGATTTTGAAAACAAACACTAGCAAATTGACATGTACTTTTTGAATTTTGGAGTATATATTTACAAAATGTGATTTTACAACGTCAGATTTCCTGCCCCCATTTGATATCCGAAGCTTGCCTCTCGAATTTCATCATGAAGTGTCAAAGTAGTATTCTCTTTCCAAATAAATAACTACTAAAATAGCAACGAGTATATTTTTTTTAATAAGGGTACTTTTTCTAAAAAATTACTCGTTACTATTTTAGTAATTATTTTGATCCGAGTTTCCATGGGATGTCTAAGGAACTTGGTGTAACTAGATCTAGAGAGGCTAGGAGAAAATGGCCGAATGAGAGAGAGAGATTTGGTGTGGCCGAATACCACCTTTGTTTTTCTTTGTTGTATTAATAGAAAAACATTACAAAACCTAACTTCTATTACAGCAGTTATAATATTAAAAGCAAATACAATAACTACTTAGTGGGGATGCCTTGAGCCACCCCTTAGCCTTCCGCGTGCGCGCCCTGGTCTGCCGCACCATGCACGCCCGCTGGCCTTCCGCGCGCTTGTTCCCGCTAGTCTTGCCGCCGTCCATGCTATTCTCGCGCGCACGCCCGTGGCCCGTTCTGTGTTCTCTTTGCTTGTTGCCATCGCGCGCCCGCTGGCCTTCCGCGAAGAGGCGCGCGCCCTGGCCTTCCGCGCGTTGCGCGTCCACTGTCCTGCTGTGCCATGCGCGCCCTCTGGTCTGCCGCGCCATGCGCTCCCGCTGGCCTTCCGCGCGTTGCGCGCCCATGCCGCGTCCATGCCGCGCCTTGGCAGAACCTTGGCCGCGCCTATGCCGCGTTTTGGCAGAACCTTGGCCGCACCTTTGCCGCGCCTATGCCGTGCCTGCCCACGCCTTGCATGCACCCCAAGTCATGTCCACTATGTCTTCCTTGACCCAAGATCCACCTGGATCAAGCCTCCCCTCTATAGGATTCATTGCTCCGCAATGAGCTTTAGCATTCTTCTTGAGGTTGCCACTCATATCCTTCCTTGCAAGAGTTGTGTCTTTGACAAAAAGTGCAATATTTTTGGGCACCTCCTTCATGCCATTGGTTGTTTGTCCCTCGTCCTTCTCTATTGTAACGTCTTGCCTTCCTTAATGGAAAAATGTATTGTTGGCCTGCCGAAGATTAGATTGAATCTCGATCCATAGGTATGGATCCCGAGGATGATTATGGCACACGTCTAATGGAATCACCTCGCACATCACTTCATTAATGAATCGCGCCGATACCGCGAACTTGATATTGCAACCTCGTGTGACTTCTATCTTCCCGCTTGTATTGTTTAGCCACTCCAACACTTGAGGTTGTTTCGGTAGATTTAGTCTCAATATGCAATTGGTTAAACTAATGCCTCCGAAACCATTTCTAGACATCCAGGATCTACAATGCATTGCACTAAGTCAGATTTTACCTGAATGTTCATTGTAAAGAGCTCTTCTCGCTCCTTATCATTATGGGGGTCCCTTTGCCTCTGGAATCACCTCCTCCTTGGGCCGGATTTCATGAGTGCAAAGGGTTGGGTTCACCTCCTCCATCTTGATGGTGATGGGCTCATCTTTTTCTACCGTAGTAGTGACTAGAGTTTTGCCCTTACCCATAGCTCTCTTGTCTCTCTTTGGCGCCATCTCTGGATGGAGAGTCCAACACTCGGCTAGAGTGTGCCCCTTCTTGTTGCAATGCGTACAAGTCTTGCCCTTTGTCTTCTCTTGAGTAGTTGCTTTGAGCCGCCCCCTTCATTGCACCCGAGCCACCCTTGGCATTCGGTTTGGGCATTCCACGCATCCTAATATTCTCATAGACCATGGCTCTCTTGCATGCATCATTTATATCCCTAACTGGATTCAAATCAACTTCTTCAAACAATTCTTCACGAAATCCCGTCAAGTATTTTCGAAGAACCTCTGGGTCTTGGTACCGGCACTCCCATCACCAAGGCTTTGCCTCCGAAAATTCGGTTGTGTACTCTTGCCACTTTTGGGCTTCTCCTTGCCGCAGGAATTGCCATGCCTTCCACCTTGCTTCCTCGTATCCCACGGGATAGAATTGTTCCTTGAGTTGTTTCTTGAATGCCGCCCACGTGATTCCCATGGAACCATACTCCCGTAGATGTGCATTCCACCAAATAAGTGCATGGGACACCAACTTAGCCTGCGAACGCAAAACGTTGCGAGTCTCCATAGTTGTAGAGAGGCCAAAGTAACTCTCTTAGTTTGATCGATCCACCGTCTATCTTCTCTCATCACTCCCCCATTGTATACGGGAAGCTCTACTTTTGCATCTACTTGAATGGGGCCCATGCCTTGGACCGCGCCTTGGCATTGCTCCAATTGGTTTGCATCTCGGCCTTCCTCTTGTATGGGCTCCTGTGCCGAGGTCGCCTTTGGGTTTCAACATTCATCGCATGTGGAGGCTCCCCTCGGCTCATGCCGTGGCTGGTTGGGTTGTAGCCCCCTTGCTTGGCTCATGGCCATCTCCTCATGAGGTGCACCAAACTTGTGATCTGCTCATTGGTCGAGTTCCGCCAACTTCGTTGAGAGTCTCGTCCGTCTTGGTTGCCATGGTCTTGAACTCATCCTTCGAACCTGCGCCAACGCTCCTCATCCAGAGTGATGCGTGCATCTACCATGTTCCTCCATGATAGGATGACTGTGCTCCGATGATTAATCCTCCACTTCTTTGCCGTGACTCTTATTCCTCGTTTGAGCCACCATGTCTTCGGATAACGCTCCTAAACACTCCTCACGTCTAGCTCTGATACCAACTTGATCCGAGTTTCCAAGGGATGTCTAAGGAACTTGGTGTAATTAGATCTAGAGAGGCTAGGAGGAAATGGCCGAATGAGAGAGAGAGATTTGGTGTGGCCGAATACCACCTTTGTTTTTCTTTGTTGTATTAATAGAAAAACATTACAAAACCTAACTTCTATTACAGCAGTTATAATATTAAAAGCAAATACAATAACTACTTAGTGGGGATGCCTTGAGCCACCCCTTAGCCTTCCGCGTGCGCGCCCTGGTCTGCCGCACCATGCACGCCCGCTGGCCTTCCGCGCGCGCCTGCTGGTCTGCCGCGCCATGCGCGCCCGCTGGCCTTATGCGCGCGCGCTCGCTGGCCTGCTGTGCCATGCGCGCCCGCTGTCCTTCTGCGCGCCCGCGCCCTTGGCCTTCCGCGTATCCGCGTTCTTGGCCTTCCGCGCGCCTGCGCCCTTGGCCTTCAGCGCGCCCGCGCCCTTGGCCTTCCGCGTACCCGCGCCTAGGCCGTGCTTGTGGTGCGCCAGTGCCGCGTCCTTGCCGCATCCATGCCGCGCCTTTCCCGCATCATTGCCGCGCCTATGCCGCGCCCATGCCGCGTTTTGGCAGAACCTTGGCCGCACCTTTGCCGTGCCTATGCAGTGCCTTGCCCACGCCTTGCCATGCACCCAAGTCATGTCCACTATGTCTTCCTTGACCCAAGATCCTCCTGGATCATATTTATTAGAAAAGAGAATATTATTTTGACACTTGTCATGATGGGATTCGAGGGATAGACTTCGGATAGTGAATGAGGGCAGCAAACCTACTCATAAACAACATATACATAAATTAAAAAAAAAAGAAAAAAAAGAAAGAAAAAAAAAAGGAAACAAAAAGCCAAGCTAATATGTTATCCTATCTTGTCTCTAGAAGGACTAATGTTTATTGAGTAATGAAATGAAGCCTTCCTAAATATCCAAACAGCTGGTTGCCTTACAAGAAAATGTCCTTGGTGCATTCGGCCAGATCCTCTCCATTACATATCTCTCAAGTTTTCTTCAATTCATAATAAAAATTAATATGTAGACATATTTTTAAAAATTCTTGAATATAAAAGTTGTATATCTTATCAAAATCTACAACTTTAATGTTCAAAATTTTTCTTAAAAAAATAATTTTAAATATATATTTTGGAGTTCCAAAGTAGTAAGGGATTTAAAACAGTTTATAAAATCCCTTTATCCATTAAGATGTTGAAGTCCAAAACAAATATTTTGAAACATTTTTTAGAAAAATTTTGAATATATGATAATCATAATTTTTATACATAAATTTAGCATTGATTATACACTAATTTTATTATTTGTTGGTTGTTTGCAGGTCAAAATTACTAAATTGAAGTTAAATGTGCGTTAAAGGTTCGACCGGTGGATCGGAGCACTTTTGCATTATTCTGGATAGATTTGAAGCCCAACTGAAGCCTTTGAAGCTTGTGGAAAAGGAAGAAAACAAATAAGTAAATGCAAAAAAAATAAAAGAGGGAAAGCAACTCAATTGAAGAAAAACTAAAAGGAGAAAATTTTATTTTGGAAA
>MJHO01000228.1:177147-202655 GCA_002076135.1 Xerophyta viscosa | reverse complement strand
AAGTCGCCACTCCTGCACCAGCTTCGACTGAGGACGCCCCTGCACCGGTTTCCGCTGACGCTCCTGCACCGGTTTCTGCTGATGACGCTCCTCTCGCCTAGTTTTTTTTCTGCATTTATTGATGTACCCCCGATATATATATCGGGTATTTTGATGGCTATTCCGGGGAATGTCTGGATAGTCTTTATCTGTGTACATTTCTTTTGCTCCGAAATGAATCCCTTCTTAGGTGTTTGCCTTTCCATTACTTTGCCACTACTCCTATCCCCCTACTTCGATGTGTTGCGAAAGGAAGACATCGAAGTGTACAAGGAAACGTTTGTGTACATAAAATTTTTCTGCCCACACCCCCTACTTCAAGTCGTCCAGTACTGGACCGACATGGGAGTACTAAGAAACTGAATAAATTTTTCCTGGCCCTTTCTCCCCTACTTCCATGTCGTCCAGTACTGGACCGACCTGGAAGTACCGAGAGACGGGAAAAAAAAATTTCTGGCCCCTTCCCCCCTACTTCCATGTCGTCCAGTACTGGACCGACCTGGAAGTACCGAGGGACGGGATAAACTTTTCTGCCCACATTCCCCCACTTCGTGACGTCCAGTACTGGACCGAACACGTTGTTGCGAGAATGTCCCCCAGAGGTTTCGGGAATTTTTCTGGCCCACACCCCCCACTTCGGGACGTCCTGGCGGACCGAAACCGTTGTTGCGAGGGTGTCTCCCAGATGCTAAAACAAATTTTTCTGGCCCATACCCCCCACTTCGGTGTGTCCTGACGGACCGACACCGTTGTTGCGAGGGTATCCCCCAGAGGTCGAAAACGTGTGCGTTGGACATGAGATAAGAGATTTTTCCTGAAACTTGAACTCTTTACTGATAAGGAAAAAGTAATTTGAAGAGTACAACTTTGTTAAAAAGAAAAACAACATCTATTGGTAAAATTTTCTGAGGTTGACCACACTCCATATTCTGGGTATCTTCCCTGCTTCCATAAGAATCTTCTAAGCTTGTATGCTGCCCTTTGCCTATACTGAATCGCGTACCCGTAATGGTCCTTCCCAGTTTGGCCCGAGCTTGTTAGCAGGTATTTGTACTTTCCTCAGAACGAGGTCTCCAAGCATGAAACCCCGGTGTCTAACTCTGTTGTTGTAATACTGGCTGGCTCGGCGTTTATAGCTTCCCCGACGAAATTGAGGCGGTTTCCCCTTCTTTTTCGTCCAGCAAATCAAGGTTACATTTCAACCTTTTTCTTCGTTGGAACGCTTCATCAAATTATAGTACCCGAAGAGAGGGTTCACCAATCTCTACCGGGATAACCACTTCGGTTCCGTAAGTCAGACTGAAAGGAGTTTCGGATGTAGTTACCCGATGTGTTGTCCGATATGCCCATAAAACATGAGGTAGCACATCGACCCAGTTTCCGGCGGCTCCTTCTAATCTTTTCCGCAAGCCTTCCAGAATTGTACGATTCACGTTCTCCACTTGTCCCCACAGACGGCGCCAATTGATCGAGCTGGTCCTCGACCGATCAATGTAGTATTCAAAAACAGTAATGACTAGGATTACAGGCAGATGGTAATCGTTAGAGATGATCAAATCACACAAAATGCAAACGATTTTAACGTGGAAACCCTTGAAATCAAGGTAAAACCACGGGCTGTCACGTAACGCCAACGAATCAAGGATTTCACTAAGAATAAAGAAGAATAACAGATCTCTCAACTCTCTTCTCACTTTTACAGTATATCCCGGTATGTTTATCAAGCCAGCCAACCCCTTTATTCGGAGTTGCCCATTGCCTTTTATAGCCATTATGTAGGACATTCCCTAGGCCCGGGCGGCCCCTTGAGCTTCCTCATTTAAATAGCCCTAATAAGCGCGACTCGTTAACTTCTTACCTTAAAGTGAAGCCTTTATTAGGAATCATAAAGAGTGCGTCGGTTAGACTTCCTATAAAGACTTCTCCGAGCGTGCATGTAACGGTCCAACTTCTCATGATCTGCTGGTGTCGACCTCGGGCAAAGGTCGCTACCGAAGTGTATGTCGGGAGTTGACCGTTGTTGGTACATGTTCCAGTAAAAGCCTCGATGTCTATCTCGGGTAGATACTTGTTTATGTCTTGAATCTTTACTTCGGGTCCGTCTCATCTTCCTATTCAAGGCACATCAGCATCATGACACGGGCGACCCAGAACGGGGTTATATCAACTGGCATAATATATCCACAAATCAAGTAGCAAGCTTAACAACTATAAGCTATCGGCTACAAAATAACAAGCAACGTGTCATCAACAACAACAAAGAAGCATGCTTGCATATAATAAACATCAACAACAACATAAAAAATTTTAGGTAATCGATCACCCAAAATCCAATCCGGTTATGTCGTTATTTTTCTTTAGTCAGCGTGGACTAAACTACCAAACAGTTAGTCCTCATATTTTATAATGCAACACAACCCTTTAGGTACCGCAGCACCAAGGATCTGGGTCAGACAGAGTGCACGTCGCGTCCCCCAGTACCCTACAGTGGGGGCGATCCCTTTTGGCCCTAATGGAGTTACTTGATCTACCGGCCTTTCCGGAATTGCCGATCCAAGCCACGCTTGTCTCGTGCCGCCACCTTGGCCTCGGACTGGCCTTAACTACACCCACCGGTCTCTCTTCTCTCGAGACAACAAATCTGGTACTCCGGTGCCCACATCGTCCCATTTCGATCCCTGGTCGATATCCACTCGAACTCACACGGGAGACCGAATCTAGGCGATGCAGTCCAACGAAAGAGCCCCACCACAATATATTCACTTTATCAAATCTCATTAGCGCTCACGTTGTCGATGTCTCTAATCACAACAATACTCATATTGGGCACACCAATCGCATAAGTAGTAGTGATAGATATACAACGGTTTCCACGCTAATAACACATAACCAAATCCTGATATCACATAAATGAAGAGAGAGTATTTTCCGATACATGCCAAAGCCAAATAACATCAACACATAAATCTTATTAGCGCTCACGTTGTCGATGTCCACAATCACAACCAAGTGAAAGACATACAACGGCTTCCACTAGGGGTGTTCATATATCGGTCCGGACCGAAAAACCGGACTGGACCGGTCTGTTCGGTCCGGTCCGGTCCGGACCGGTTGATTTTCGGGCCGGTCGGCGGTCCATATGCTAGCCTTATACCGGTCCTCGGTCCGGTCCAGTCCAAAACGGGTAAAACCCGTGGACCGGACCGAGGACCGGTTTATAGCCCAAATGGCCCATTAGGTATAAGTGATGACTTTATCACTTATCAATCCCATTTCCCATGTCCCGAATCCCTATACCAAATACCCTAACTCTACTCCTTAGTCCCCTTCAAGCTTCAATTCTGCAGTTCAGCCCCTTTTCCAATCTTCTTCCTTAATCCTCGCCGGTCGCCACCGCTCGCGGTAGCCCGTAGCCTCTCACCACTCAAACGCGCCGACGCCTCACCTCTCTCTCGTTTTCTCAAGCGCTCGACGGTCTCGCTTCTCAACTACGCCGGCGAGATCTCATCATCTCTCGATCTCCAGACAAAGATTTTATCTGCTCCGTGGTCTGACTCCGGTATTAATCTATGATCTATCAATCTGTTTATCTATCTATATTGCTTTTTTCTGATATATCTATTTTTTTCTGATTTTCTTCTTAATTGTTTTCTTTCTGTTTAATCTTTAACATATTCTATTAATTTATTTTTCTTTAACCATTAATTGTATGCTCTGATGATAGGTTTCTTTGTAATTTTCTCTGTAATTACATGCTATGAATTCTCATAATCAATTAATCTAATCCTATTTACCACAATTGAATAAACAAGACTAGAAAATATTATATAGCTTCTTTAATTTCAGGAAATAAGTAGTGGAGACTCTGAAGTTGAGATTCTTACCAGTTTCAAGAAAACGGATACCTTAAGTGAATCATCTTGCAATGTAAGTAACAGTAAGTTATCAAAGCAAGCTTTTAATATTTTTTTGCCATATTTGTAGCTTTCTGAAATACACTACTCTTTCTAACCTATTTGCTATTTCTTTTGTTACTTTTAACCAGATGTCCAGCTCTCAGTCTAAGAAAAAGTCTGCAAGCTCCGAGCAAACAACTCAAACTACTGAAGATAATGTCATCAGTGCAGAAATACAAGTGAGGCATTCTAATTGTAGTAGCATTCCTACTACCAGTGAAGCTGGCCAAAGTGAAAACAAAGATGGTGAAAAATCAAAAACTACAAGTAAGTTACGTGTAAAAAGGAATGGGCCTAAGAGGTCTCCAGCTTGGAAGCATTTTACTGCATATAAAACTCAAGATGGTCAGATTAGGGCAAAATGCAACTACTGTGATGTTACTTATGCTGCTGACCCTAATGGTAATGGAACAAAAAATATGAATAAACACATACCGAAGTGTGAGAAGAATCCCGCCAATCAAGCTGGAAAACAGACTCAGTTGGTCTTACAACCTGGAAAAATTGGTGAAGTAGGACAAGGTAGCTTAACTTGTTGGACGTTAAATCAAGCAGATGCTAGAAATGCACTTTGTTATATGATCATAGTAGATGAGTTGCCTTTTAGATTTGTTGAGAAGCGTGGTTTTTTGCATTTTATGTCGGTTGTTTGTCCTGATTTTCGTATGCCTTCACGTATTACAATTGCACGTGATTGTTATCAACTATATTTGAATGAGAAGGCAAAGTTGAAAGAGTTTTTTAGGACTTCATGTCAAATGGTGTGTGTAACTACAGATACTTGGACGTCTGTGCAAAGAATTAACTATATGTGTTTGACAGCCCATTTTATCGACAATGAATGGAAATTGCAAAAGAGGATATTAAACTTTTGTACTATTTCTAGTCATAAAGGTGAGGTGATTGGTAGTGCTATTGAGCAATGCTTGATGGATTGGGGACTTGAGGCCAAGCTTTATACCGTAACCGTTGATAATGCTAGTAGTAATGATACAGCATGTGCATATTTGAAGAAGAAGTTGTCACAACGGGAGGGTTGTATGAGTATGGGAAAGTATTTGCACTTAAGATGTATAGCACATGTAATTAATCTTATTGTATGGGATGGCTTGAAAGAGGTAGGAAAGTCAGTCGAACGGATTCGAGCGTCTATTAGATTTGTAAGGCAATCTCCATCTAGATTGCAAAGATTTAAGGAATGTGTGGAGATGGAAAAGATTGAGAGCAAAGCACTGTTGTCACTTGATGTAAACACTAGATGGAATTCCACGTATATCATGTTGAATACCGCCCAGAAATTTGAAAGAGCATTTGATAGATTTGAAAACAAAGATCCTTTCTATAGATTAGAGCTTGACAAAGTCGTTGATGGAAGCAAAATAGGATTGCCTACTTGTGAAGATTGGAAAACAGTTAGAACTCTGTGTACTTTCTTGGAAGGTTTTTATCAGTTGACTTTACGCGTCTCAGGAACACTATATGTCACATCCAACACATTCTTCTTTCAAATTGTTGGGATTTACAGTCTATTGCGTTCTTGGTTGGATAGTGAAGATGATGAGCAAGCTGCTATGGCTCGTCGAATGAAAGAAAAATATGACAAATATTGGGGTAATATTGAGAAGATTAACCTATTGATTTATGTTGGCGCTGTACTCGATCCTAGAGTGAAGTTAGTTGGCGTACAACTTGATCTAAATAGGATGTATGGAGAAGAAAGAGGAGCTAACTTAACTGAAAATGTTAAAGGAGCCACTGCTACTTTATTTGATGAATATAAAAGAAAGTATGCTCCTACATCAACTCAACATAGTGAAAGTAGTGGATCATCTTTTGGTTTTCCAAGTGATACTAGTGGTGGGGGTTGTGTAAGAGACATCATGTTGCAAATTAAGAGGATGAAAAATGAATCACAAAGTGGAGGATTGGTCAAAACTGAATTTGACAAATATTTGAACGAGGAAATGGATGAATCCGAAGATTTTGATATATTACTATGGTGGCGGCTCCATGGTCCAAGGTTTCCGATTCTTTCACGCTTAGCTCGTGATGTGCTAGCAATGCCCATATCTACTGTTGCTTCCGAGTCCGCATTTAGTGCCGGAGGACGTCATTTGGATTTTTTTAGAAGCTCATTAACCCCTAAGGTGTGGTATTTTTACTTAGTAGTGGGTTTTCTTTTCTATATAATTATCCTGCTAGTAATTTTGATGTTATTTTCTTTATATTTATGCTGAAATTTAGATGGTACAAGCTCTTATATGTGCTCAAGATTGGCTACGAGCATCACCAAATTCTATTAGTGTAGAAGAAAGTCTTGAAGAATTGGAACAACTTGAATCCGGTACTATATTCCAGTCTAGTTACTGCTGCTTACTTTTAAGTTTAAGTATATTTCTAACTTATTGTTTGTTCATTTGACATTTCTTGAATTTACAGATCTGCAAAACAATAATATTGATAAAATTATTGATGTTTGAGGAGTTTAATAGCACGTGTTTCACAAGCCAACTTTCTCATTCAAAATGTATGTACAACAAGTTGTTTGGACTTTCAAGTTTCAAGCTGTCACTCATTTCACATTCATAAGGCTCTATATGATGTATTCTTCTCAATTTCAGATCGTACGCAGCTGGACTGCACTGGATGAATGCTTGCAGGACCAGAATCAATCGAATGCTTGCTTTCCTGGATTGGGATCGTTTGAATGCTTGCTGGAGTTATTGACATGTTGATGCTTATAAATAACAAAAACATGCTAATTATATTATGGCACAAAAGTTAATGTGGCATTTTTTGTTACTTGCTGGAGTTGTTGTTTATTTTGTTGTTTTGGTCAGATTGCTGGAATTGTTAACTGCTACACAATCAGTTGTAAGTGTATGTTTGAGTTGTAAGTGTATGTTTTGGAAGTGTAAGTGTTGATCAGTTGATGATTGAGATAAAAAAGGCTAAACCGGTCCAACCGGTCCGGTCCGGTTCGGTCCAAGCAAATTTCGGGCCAGTCCGGTCTGGACCGATTACGTTTCAGTCCGGGTTGTAGTCCAGCTGTAGCTACTAGGTCGGTCTTCGGTCCGGTCCGGACTGGTCCGGTTCGGTCCGGTCCGGACCGGATGAACAGCCCTAGCTTCCACGCTAGAACATAATAGGCACCACATCAAACTAGCATGTATTCATTCTCATAATAACATCATGCTAACTATCTAAGCATGCTCCAAATCGTATAACACATAATATAGGGTCAACCACCCCACATAAATCTCACAACATACATGCTAGAAATCACATTCCATCATAATCTGCATGCTTTATATCACAAGCATTTCAAACAACGAAAGTAAAACCCTCTCACGGGTACATACCAAAACATCAATATAAAGATCAAGTGCGAACCCCTATATCATGTTCAACTCAGGCCTATCCCTAGTCGGCAACTCCGAACTCACAAGGGAAAGTGAACGAACACACGAGGGAAACAACGCACATCACAACTGTAATATCCCGAATTTTCGTAATATTGATATTTGTTTTAAATCGGATTTATTCGGGGTTTGATTTGGTTTTGTTTCGGGAGATTTATTGGTTTCTGGGTGCTTGAATTGTATTAGAATTGGTTGTAAATTGATTTGGTGTGTTTTGGGCTTGATTTGGGCCTATTTAGGGCTGGACCCGGCTGACCGAGCCATGTGGCTCGGCCCAACCGAGCCCGACTGGACCCGGACGAGCCATTGGCTCGCCCAGGTCGCCCGCCCCGCACCCGAGCTCTCTCGTCTCTCTCACTCTGTCTCCCTCGCGCCCTCTCTCGCTCTCGATCTCCTTCTCGCCCGATCGCCCGCGCGCCCGCGATCCGCTGCCGATCGCCGCTCCGCCGTCGCCGGCGCGCGAGGCCGGACCCCACCTCACCCCTCTC
Source organism: Xerophyta viscosa (assembly GCA_002076135.1). Classification (NCBI taxonomy): domain Eukaryota; kingdom Viridiplantae; phylum Streptophyta; class Magnoliopsida; order Pandanales; family Velloziaceae; genus Xerophyta; species Xerophyta viscosa. The sequence goes on along the minus strand of MJHO01000228.1, from coordinate 194,750 downwards.
CACCTCTGGTTGCCGTCCCTCTCACCCTCGCGCTCGATTTCTCGAGCTCGGCCGCGAAACCTAATTTCTCGCCGCCGTCGATTCCGGCGCCGCCGACCCTTGCCGACCCTCGTCGTGACTCCTTGACGTCGCCTGAGCTGTTGTGAAGCCTTCTCGCCGTCGATTTCATGCCGCAGCCGCTGGATCTCTCTCCGACTTCTCTGCATCTGTTCGGCCGCCGTCGTCGCCACCGTTGCTCCGGCTGCCGTCGCCGAGGTTGCCGTCATCTCCGGTGGTCGTAGTCGCCTTCTCTGCCATCTGACCTCTCCGACCACCCGCCACCGTCTCTGCTGCTGCCGGCGAGCTTCTCCGGCGAACCCGTCCGAGCCGTTGCTCCGTCTTGTCTTGGGGAACGCGTTACCGAGGTCGTTTCCGGTAGATTTCCGTGGATTCACGCCGATTCGTCGGGTCTCGATCCGGTAGGATCGGGACGTAGGTGAGTGAACCCGTGGACTTTGTATGTGATTTCGATTGTGTGAGCGTAAATATATATGTGTAAGCATGCTTAAGTGTGTTGGTATGATAGTCTATGCGGATGAATGCATTAGCTTGTTGAACCGATACCTTAGTAAATGTGGTCTATAGTTGATATATGACTTGTTTGGACATCTAGGTAGATGTGACACCTGTTAGTTAGATGACTTGACACAGTCTTGTTTGAGTAGTAGTAGGGCATGACTGCCAGGTTTTATGCTTACCTAGAAATGTACACGGACATGTTTTGATTGCTTTGGACACTAGTTAGTGGTGTCGAGCGCCGCCTGCGCTCTAGTTTATACCTGTTGTGGGTCGGTTTGACCTAGTTCGTGGCACTTGTGTGTGCTTGTCTCTCTGACTGATTTTAGTGGCGTGTGTGCGCCGCCATGCGCTTGTTATAATGTGGTGGAGTCGTGACACTGATTTGTAATGTCTGTGTGACTAATCTTCTTTAGTTGGTATCGAGCCCGACTGCTCAGGCATACCTTTAGCAAACAGAATATGCTCTTTATCGACTTAATGCTTGCGATGGTAAAAACGTAAAGTTGTGATTTGGGTTTATGTGATTTTAAAGTATGCGTAGTTGAATGTTTGAGTTGCAAGTGTGTTGTACTCTGTAAACTTGTTGTGGACCCCAGCAATGCTTACTTATGTTAATATGCTTTTGTTTGGGTAGTTGACCCTAAGCATATTATGTTGGTGTTTGAGCATGCTTAGTTTGATCAGAATGATGCGCATATCTCGTTGTTTAATGTACTGGGTTTTATTTGGCTGCATTATCTTTAAGCAAGTTATGTGATGCGAAGTGTTTGGCCATTTGGTATAGACAAGTGTACGTCATACTACTTGTGCTTGTGATTTATGTGATGCTCGAGGCATGGGAAAGGGAGCTATTTATTATGATGTGATGCTCGAGGTTAGGCAAGTTTTATGTTTATTAATGCGAGTGAATGTTTTAAAAAACCGAGAGTAATGTTTTTTTGGGGCGTAATGTACCGTTAAGCTCTGTTCGAATCAACCCGGAGGGTCGTTGTAGTAGCGACTCGAGATGGTGAGTGCCCGGAGCCGGGAGGCGCCCAGAAAAGATTGATTAGCCCAGAAGGGGCCAGTGACGTAGATGCAACGACCCTTTGGGCGGGGCGGTGGCTACGATACCAGGTGACGAGGCTCGTGACGGTCACTCCATACTGGCCAGAATTTCCGAGTAAGCTCCCATTTGGACGTCAATTTGGAAATCGCCTCCACTGAGGGGCAGTTGCGGGTTAATGTGCAACTTGCGGAAGAATTTTGGATCCTTCGGTACTACGCAGGATATCCAAGCTCACGGGTGCGAGTACCTAAATAATTTGTAATATGAGAGGACTAACCGGTTTGGTAGACTAGTCCACACTGACTTAAGAAAGATAACTTAACCTGATGGGTTTTGGGGTAAACGATTACTTTATGTTATGCATCATGTGTTGATGTTTATCTTATAAATGAAGTCATGCTTTTGGTTTGTTTTGATTTTGATTCCGTCGTTATTATGTTGTAGCTGATAGCTTATAGTTGAATAAGCCATGCTACTTGATATGTTGGTTATGTTTGTAGCTTAAAGTAGTTAAGCTTATATTATGCCGAGTTCGGCTGTGCTTGTAGATATTGATGTCTATGTGGTTTTGGCAAGTATAAATGGCTCTATGCTTTGATAAGTAATTTGGTATGCAAGATAGGTTCTGGTGTGCAGACTGGTGTTGCATGTAGCATATGTGATAGCATGCAGTTTTTATTTTATGCATACAAGTTTGTATTGCATGTGTGCTTGCCTGGTGTTGCTGTTGCTTGTTAGTGCGTGACTGAAGCTCTAGCAGTTGACTTGAGGGGCTGCTAGAGTGGGTCACTCACTGAGTATATATTTTTATATACTCATGTACTACCTTCTTCCTTCAGGTTATTGCGAGGATCGCTGACGTATTGAAGTGTGAGCTTGGAGGGATTTTATTTGACCTTGGGGTTAAAATGTAAACTGTAATATGTATTTATTATTATCCCGCTGCGTAGATAATTAAATTGTAGTAATTGATTATTATTGTGAACAGGAAGTGCTAGCTCATAACACCTGTCTCCTTTTCCTTTTCTTCCTCTCCAAAAGAAAAATATTTTTCCACTAAATTTCTGACCTCCGGATTACGGGGTGTCACGACAACAATCCGCTCTACTAATGGTATTGCTAGAGCAATTGGCTCGCATACCGTCTAAGTAGGTCAATCACGCGGACAACACAAGTCAAATGTCATATCGCAACCTCTAACCCACAAAACAACGAGCGCAGGCGGCGCACACACACAACAATGGGTAGAGACAAGCATACAACAGACATGAAATGCACACAAACATATTCTATGAAGAGTATTAATCCAACAGTCGTGCTTTAATACTCTTCTAAATAACAACTAAGCCAAAGTCACTACAACAGGTATAACTAGAGCGCAGGCGGCGCTCAAAGTCACTACGTCAAGTCCAACGCATTCTCATTCAACAAAGAAACTTTTCTATATAAATATAAACCATGGCAATCATGCCCTCTATTTTCCTCAAATCCCATTCAAAGGTCAGTAACAAGGTATATATAACTAGTGTCAAGCCAACTAGCCAAAAGATACCACATCTACCTAGATGTCCGAACAAGTCATAATAAAGCCAAATGTCACTACTACTACGGTACTAATACCAACCACATGCTAAGGTACTTCAAGTACTAGCTCGAATATGCTATTACATTAACACGAGCGGGCATCCATACAATATATACATCAACATAACATAATAAAAATCAACATAACACACATAAGTGAGACCGCGGGTTCACTCACCTACGTCCCGGTCTTACCAAACTCGAGACCTGGCACACGCGTGAATCCCCAAGTGCTCAACCGAAAACGACAACACCAACGCGTTCACGAAGCCGAGGCGAAACGACGAAATATCTGATATCGCCGGAGAAGCTCGCCGGAGACGTCGGGTGGCTCCAGAGGCGGTTGCGGCGGTGGGAGCAGTCAGACGACGGAGGAGGCGGCGGCGGCCTCAGGTGGACGACGGCCGGAGCAACGGCGCGCAGCGGCATAACAGAGACGCGGAGAATGGAGGTCCGACAGCAAAGGCGTCCATCCGGTGCAGCGGGGAGGTTCGTGGTGACCCAGGTGACGGTGAGAAGCCACGGACGGTGACGGCGGGGCGCGGCGCCGCCTGAATCGACGGCTGCGCGAGGTCAAGGGTTTTACGGCCGAGCGAGAGAGACGATTGCAAAATCGAGCGCGAGAGAGATATGATCAACCAGAGAGGAGGGAGCCGCGGCGCGGCGACGTGCGCCGGCGGTGGACGGAGTGGCAGTCGGCGGGCGCTCCGCGAGAGGGACGAGGGAGATCGCGGGAGAGGGTGTCGGGCGAGCGAGGGAGAGGCAGGCGAGAGAGATGAGGGGGGGTGCGGGTCGGGGCAGGGACCTGGCGAGCCATTTGGCTCGTCAGGGTCCGGTTGGGCGCGGCTGGGCCGAGCCACATGGCTCGGTTGGCCGGGTCCAACCCCAAATGGGACCAAATCAAGCCCAAAATACACCAACTCAATTTACAATCAATTCTACTACAAATCAAGCACCCATAAACCAATAAATCTCTCGAATAAACTCGAAACAAAACCAAATCACTCCGAATAAATCCGATTTAAACATTAATTCATGAAATCCGAAACCTTACACACGTACCTGCAACTCCTTCCAATCGCTTCCGCAAACCTTCTAAGATCGTCCTATTGTCGTTTTCCACTTGGCCGTTGGCTTGGTGGTTATAGACTGAGGTGAAGCGGTGGGAGATGTTAAGTTTTCTGCAGAACTCTTCTACTTCGGGGCTCTCGAACTATCGTCCGTTGTCAATGATGATGACTCTTGGAATGCCGAAGCAACAAATTATTGATTTCTCCAAGAATTTCTGAACGGCTCGGCCAGTGATAGTCGCCGTAGGTTCAGCTTTAACCCACTTGGTGAAGTAGTCCACGACGACGATAAGGAATTTTTATTGACGAACCGTCGTAGGCAAGGGTCCGAGGATGTCGATCTCCCATTTTGCAAATGGCCAGGGGGAGACAATGTTGTTGATGAGCTCAGCTGGTATGTGAGGAACCTTAGCGTTCAGCTGACATCTCACACATTGGCGTTCGTAAGATTCAGCGTCGGCTAGGACGGTTGGCCAGTAGTATCCCTGTCGGAAGACTTTTGTGCCAGAGTTCGAGCTCTTACGTGGCTAGAGCATATGCCTTCGTGGATTTCTTCAAGGAGTCCGGTGTGGTACTAGGCCCCATGCACTTTAGGTATGGTGCCGAGAAGGCTTTTCGGTATAGGTTGTCGCCAATAATGACGAACCGAGCCGCCTTGCGTTTTAGCTTTTCGGCCGCCTTTTTGTCTTCAGGCAGCTCCCTGAAATAAAGTATCAGATCATTGGTGTCATCCAATTTTCCCCGACGTCTAGCGTCAGGACTTCAGCTTCCTCGATGCCGGCGTACCCTTTGCTGCTCCAGACGCCAGTTTAGATAGGGTATCGGCCTCGAAATTTTCTTCGCGGGGTATGTGCCGAATCTAAAATACAAAGAAGTGCTTACGTAATCGGTTGATCTTCTCCAGGTACGCTGCCATGGTGTCGTCCCGAGCTACGAAGGTTCCTCCTACTTGTTCGGCGACGAGTAGTGAGTCGGTGTAGGCGAGGAGGCATCGTACTTCGAGGCGCAGGGTTATGCTGACTCCTGCGATAAGGGCTTCATATTCAACAACGTTGTTTGAGGCGGGGAAGTTGAGTTTCAGGGCGTACTCGAGCCGAGCCCTCCCGGGCTCGTGAGTATCACACCTGCTCCACTTCCTTCCGAGGTGGAGGATCCGTCAGAATAAAGGGCCCAGGCCTTGTCTTCAACGTCTTCGTCCGTTGGCGAGGGTCGGTCATCTGGATGTTGAACGGGCGTCGTCATCTCCACGATGAAGTCAGCTACGGCTTGGGACTTGATGGCGGGCCGAGGCTGGTAGGAAATGTCGAATTCAGACTTCTCGACCGCCCACTTGGTCAGCCGACTTGAGACTTTCGGTTTCGCGAGGATGCGCTTCAAGGGTTGGTCGGTCATTATTCGGATGGAGTGGGCTTGAAAATAAGGCCTCAGACGTCGAGCCGTTATCACCAAGGCTTAAGATAGTTTTCGGCCGAGGTGTAACATGTCTCGACATCCTTCAGAAATTTGCTTACATAGTATATTGGTTGCTGCTTCCTGTTTTCTTCTCGAACCATGACCGAGCTAATCGCTCGACAGTAGCGGTGGCTCGGTCAGGAAGGTCTTGAGCTTTTGAAACGCCATTTTGCAATCATTGTCCTAGTTGATCTTGTCCTTAGACACCCTTAACATTTGAAGAAATGGGGGGCAGCAAATGAAGCGCCCGAGGGCGGTGACTCGTCCGACGATCCTTCGTATTCCAGTCTTGTCCTTAGGCTCGGGCATTTCCAAAATAGCCCTGATCTTGTCAAGGTTTGCCGCTATGCCTCGGGGGGTTACCATATACCCTAGAAATTTGCCCGCTGAGACTCCGAACGCACATTTCTCAGGGTTCAGCCGCATGCTGTGCTATTTCATCAAGTGAAAAGTAGCTCGGAGGTCTGCAGCATGGTCTTCCTTCCTTTTGCTTTTGACGAGGATGTCGTCTACGTACGCTTCCACCGTGTTGCTGAGGAGGGGCTTGAAGTGAAAGAATAAATACCCTAAAAGCCAATAATATTGGATATTTTGGCGAACATATTTTGTAATAAACTCTTTTGATTTACTTGATTATGGTTATTTGTTTATTTATCGCATCGTCATGTTTAATATATTGTATGAATGTATGTGATAAATCCCATGGACTAAGGCAACAGAATTAGGATCATGATAATTGATCATGATAATGAGACCTAATGTCTTATAAACCTATGTCCAGAATGTTCTTAGTCATAGGTGCATTGAGCTAGGGGCTCATGCACCGGGAGAAAGACTAATACACAGCTTTGCTTGCTCATACGATGATAGGAGTGATCTCATTACTACGCGTATAGTCGACCACTGAAGCAAGTTGTGTAGGTGCTCATTGGATGCAATGAGGTTCATTGAATAGACTTCTCGAAGAATACCAATGGAGTAATCAATGGTAATTCTTCTGTGTGATAGTTATGTCTTGATCCTCTGACTTGAGATTATCAGAGTATCTATAAATAAAAATATATTGATTTTTGCTTTTATGTATGTTTCCAAGTATAGCCTCAGCTGTACAAAGGGAACCATCTTGGTGTAAATAATAGCACATGGAAGATAAATTATAACCAAAATAGAGGAATCTGTCACCTCCTATAAAGGAGGAGGAATATCCTATGTGTATTTAAATAGAAACTAGCTCAGAAAATCCCTTGCGCCGAGGTACAGATGTGAATTAAGAAATGTTCTTTAATGTCACAGACGAGGCAAGTCTATTAAAGACAGATACAATGATTGAGCCTATATTAGAGTTTGACAGATATCCATACTCTAACTCATTCGGAATGTTAGAAGGAAACAGTAAGGATTAAGTGCATGGAAACTATTCACATAAAGGTTTCAAGTGATGAATGTTGATATTCATACCACAAGGGTGGTCATGGCACGTTGCTAGACGTTAAACATGATTTGTGAATTATAATTAATTGGTTGAATTAATTATTTGTTAATTAGTTGAATTAACTATTTATTCACTGCCGGCGTGGTACTGAACCTATGGGGTCACACGCGAATGAGATGCGATCGCGAAAAATCGAAAATTTGTGCATGAGGGGCTACTTTTTGCCAATTTCCAAAGCGTTGGACCGAAGCTTTTGCAAAATGCCTGAGGGCGTTTTTTGCAATATGGCAAAAAGAGGGGTTTTTAATAATGATAATGTGACATAATGTCTTATAAACATAAATCTAGAAGGTTTATAGTCATAGGTGCATTAAGTAGGGGCTCAATGTCACCGAAGAGACTAATACACAGTTTGCTTGCTAATACGATTAGAGTAGTAATCTCATTACTACACGTGTAGTTGACATTGAAGCAGGTGTGTATGTGACGCCCCGAAAACCGAAGGTCAGGAATTTATTGAAAATATTTTTTTTTTTCTTTTGGAGAGGAAGAAAAGGAAAATGAGACAGGTGTTATGAGCTAGCACTTCCAGTTCAGGTGACGACGACGAGCCTCAGACAGCGACGGCGAGGCGCGGCGGCGCCGGAATCGACGGCGGCGAGAAACTAGGTTTTCGCGGCCGAGCGCGAGACGACGCGAGAGAGAGAGGAAGATGGCATCTAGAGGAGGTGAGCAGTGAGGTGAGGCGCGGTGCGGCGACGAGCGTACGGCGGACGGAGCGGCGGAAAGAGACAGACGAGAGAGACGAGAGAGGCGATCGAGCGGGTGCGGGGGTGGCCTGGCAACTCGGGCGAGCCAAATGGCTCGTCCGGGGTTAGTCGAGCTCGGCCGGGCCGAGCCACATGGCTCGGTCGGCCGGGTCCAGCCCTAAATGGGCCCAAATCAAGCCCAAAACACACCAAATCAATTTACAAACAATTCTAATACAAATCAAGCACCCAGAAACCAATAAATCTCTCGAAACAAAACCAAATGAAACTCCGAATAAATCCGATTTAAAACAAATATTAATATTACGTAATCCGAGACCTTACATTCCTCCCCACTTAAGGGATTTGGTCCTCCAAATCCAAACCAACAAACAAACACGCTTTGTCGCGACCCGCGCCCCCGAGGCGCGGCCGCGATGGCGGGGGGAGGAAAGGAAAGACATCGTTGGGGACGATCCGCCGGGAGCCCAAAAATACGCAGCGAAAACCAAAGAAGCTCCGGCGGGTCGAAGCATAGAATTTAGCTCTTAAAAACAAGTTTGGGAATGCTTAAGAAACATTTTAAAACACTTAAAGAAGCTTGAGCCGAGTCTTGGACTTTCGAGCCCTGGTGCCGTTCACGGAGGAGGTGAACTTCACCGCGAGGTCCGGCAAAGCTTGCTATAGATCCTAATGTATCAATCTCCTCCATTGATACAAGAAAATCCATAGCAACCTAGGGTCCGAAACGTCAAAACATTTTTACGGAAAACTTTCGACACAAATTCATAAATTCCGGCTCAACCTGTATTTTTACGAACATTTGGAAAGTGCCACATACATTAGATATGTCCACTAAACCCAAATAAACACCCAAAACTTAAATCAAAACTCATTTAAATTGGTTTTGAAATTCACATTCCAGAGGCTTTTATCGGTCGACCGGTCCACATTATCGGTCGACCGATAGTTCACTAAAAGCCAATTTTTTTAAGGCCAGCTAAATTCAGCTTCTAAAAATTACTTTTCAAAGCCAAATTTAAGTTGGCATCTAAAAACACTTAGTTTTGCAGCCAAATGCAATTTGGCCTCTGAAGTATAATTTTTTGAGGCCAAACTATTTTTTCGGCCTTTGATTATGTAACATTTTAAAGCCAAAATAAAATCGGCTTTAGCTTATCAAATATTTTGAGGTCAATTTTGGTTGTCCTAAAAAAAAAACGTCATAGGATGCCTAACTATTTGCTAGCCTTAAAATATCTAATCTTTTAAGGCCGAATATTTAGTCGGCATCAAACAAGTTAGCTTGTTCAAGCCAAATTAATATTGGCGTTAAAATCCCTCTTTTTATTGGCCTTTGATTATATTGCCTATTAAAGCCAATTTCTTGTCACCCCAGGATGATAAGCAAACACCCCAGTTCACCCTAGAACACCTCAGATCATAAGCAGAACAGCCCAGATCAGCCCATAACACAGCAGATCATAAGCAGAAGATCCCAGACCAACCCAGAACACCCCAGATCATCCCAGAACACCCCAGGTCATCCCAGAACAATTGTAGAACCTTTACTTTATAAACATATATCAAATTTCACAAATATCTACATTAGTAACAACAATTCGTTATAGACGATGTTGTATAATTACAATTAGACTAATGTGTTGAGACTGCTCTTCTCGTGCATGAGAATTTGTGCAGCCACCCTCCCGCGATATTCACTAGCATCCTCAGGGTCCCACATCATAATTGAACGGCGAGAATGTAGATAATCCATGAACATTAGCACATAGATGGCACAGTCAGGGCTGGAAAATAAAATAAAGAAATTAGTTTTGAATTAAGACATTCAGCATATTGCTCTAGAGCTTACCTCGCCTGCTGTGGCACTTTTTTTGGCTCAGAAGTTGTCCAACGGATTATGTCCGGAAATATTCCTCTAAGCAGGTCACTCACCAGAGCAACAACTTCTTTGAAATATTTCCGCTTCACCGGATTTATTTTTTGAGAGTTATAATGCAAAAATTTTCGACTGGGGATGTCTATGACTAGGAGAAACCAATGTTCGTTCTTGCAGACTGGGACGAAAATGTATCGCAGCCCGCGACCGTTCTCTCGTATAAGTTCCACTTGGATTTCAACAATAGGATTATTCTTTCCATATCTTGCCATGGCCTGAAAAATCAATAAAAAAGTTCAATCAATAAATAAACAAACGAGACTATGAACAAAGACATTACCTCAAAATTGCCCGGGCAAAAAACGCTCTTTTCATTAACAGTGAGGTTGTGAACTTACGCTTCATTAAATAAAGTACAATATGCGGTGGATGACTTCTCACCAATGAATCATCCGTCACAAAGATCTCCTATACTGTACAATTCATTGACTTGGACGAATGTAAATCCATCCGCCCAAATTGTTTGCCTAAACCTAACACAAGAGTAATAACATGTACGTTATAAGACAAGCGAAATTGTTCGAAAAAAGAATGCAATTAACTAAAAATACAAAAGAAGGGTTTCAATACTCCGTCAAAGGAAGTTTAAGAAGGGTTTGAATCGCAATCTCCTCAGCCTCTTGAAGCATTCCGGCCGCAACATGACGCTGCAGAAATGAAACCAAACAAATGAGAAAGCGATTAGCTCTGCAAATACATATTCCCAGATCACTATAGCACACCCCAGAACACCACAGCACAACCCATAACACTTCAGCACAATCCAGGACAACTCAGAACACTCCAGAGCACCCAAAAACATCACAGCTCAACCCAGCACACGACAGAACACCGTAGAATACCTCAGACCAACCCAGCACACCGAAGAACATCCCAGATCAACCCCACTCAATGAAGCACAACTCAGAACACCTCCACACAGCCAGAACACTCTCGCACAGAACAATTAAAAAAACTACGATGAACAAGAAATGCTGACCTTTTTGACATTAGCGACTACCCACTTCTCATGTTTGGTAATGTTAAGAAGAGGATCCGGATCCTGTGATGTTATTTCTATATAATCCAGAATTTTTCGGGCAGGGATTTCCTCTTCGGAAACAGTAAACTTCCCCGTCTCCTCATGGTCAGGCTCCTCCTTCAACCTTTTCCTTAAGCTCATTAGCAGGCTCCTCCGCTGAAATAGGAACGTCCTCCTTAAACTCATAAGCAGGCTCGTCTTCAGTATTAGGAATCTTCTTATGAAGTTCACCAGCAGGCTCCTCCTCCAAAACATGCTTCTGAGCAGCCTCCTCCTTGTAGTTTTCAGATAAGTCGCCCACCACCGTCATTGTCATTTCGTTGGATTTGACGACGTCGGAGGATCTCTCCCTAAACTTGATTTCGAATTTATCATCTGAGCCAGATGCAACGTCATCAGTTTCATCCTGAATGAGTGTTGAAAACTTTTGGATTGCAGCCCGCGACATCCTTGTCGTTCGAAGTTTCTTCCGACACATTTTCTCAGGATTAGATGCAGGGTCGAGAAGTGTTTTATTTTCTCTCTTCCACGTCTGATAGGGTTCGCTGCGGCCGGAGGGATGTTTACCTTTAACAACGTTTATTTTTGGTCGTTGGGACCATGGCAGGCTCATAAGAAATAATGGGCTGAACAACCGTCTTTTCCATTAACGACTTCATCTCTATAATGTCAGCTTGAAGCCGCAGAACCACAGATTTAACCCTTCTGTCTCATTTAGACATACCTCATCCACCTGGATCCTTACCCTCCCTTTACGCATCCTTTACCTCTTTTGCCTCGTCCTCTAATTTACTAACTCTGAACGAAATCGATCGATGGTCAAGCTCATGTTGCAGAGGACTTTCCTCTACATTTTCTTCTGATCTTTGGGGTGACACTTCCCTACTCACTTCATGGATATATCCTTCAAGTTTAGCTTCCGCAACAGCATCCTGCGTAGACGGCAGCAATAGGCGTTCTTCGTTTGTAAGAGCATAGTTTGAACGAAATGAGTCACCTAACAAACTTTAAGGTTACTCTCTCAAAAGGCAACTTTGGTGAGGATACTCGTACACCACCCACTTAAAAAGGCGTGGCAAAGCATTTCTATCTCCAGGAGTCATGCTCTTCAACTTTTCATAAAACCAAGCCTGCATTTAACAACAATTCACACGATCAAATTGGAGAGTAAAATTCTTACAGCAAGAGAGACACTTGACAACACCAATGAATTGCCCAACACACCCCAGCACATCTCATAACAGCCCAGCACACAACTACACACCTCAGAACCTTCCAGCACATCCCAGCACACCTTAGAACATCCCCGCACATCTCAGAACAGACCTGCATACACCCCCAGCCCACTCCAGAACACTACATAAAACTATCCCAGAACACCCTAGATCACCCAAGCACACCCCAGAACACCGCCGCACAGCCCAGCTCACCCAAGCACACCCAAGCACAACGCCAAATACCACTAGAATAGCCCAGCACACCTCAGATCATCTAAGATCATCCAAGCACATCTAAGAACACCCTAGCCCACCTCAGAACATATCCGCACATCTCAGAACATGCCCCGCACACCCTCCCCCACCCCCCTAACACCCTCCATGAACACCCCAGCACATCCCAGCAGAACCAACTCACATCTAGAACATCCTAGAAGAAGTAGACTATGGAGAAGTTTCTATTACTCAGGTCAGCAGTATGGGCATCCCTTTAGATAGCCAGTCAAACCATGGCGGTAGGCGCGTACTCCCTCTATTGTTTGCCTGTGTATTGCGTATGGCCAGTTTGTAAGCCTTTTTTCAAATCTTCCAACTTATCAACGACGCAATGAGACTTCTTGATTACTCGTCGGCTTATCGTTTCCGTGAAAAGTAACGTCCAGCAAGATGTTACATTATCCACAGCTCTTAACATAATCTTTCTGCAGTTCTCTCCTCGTTTCCCCTGAGCTTGCCGCATCTCCCTTGTTATATCGTCTATGTGCTGGTCCATGTGAGGCTGATTAAAGCTGCTTATGGAGAATGGCATCGATTCTGGCACAATTTATAGAGTCTACTATATTCAATAAAGACCCTCAGCAGGTTAGTCCTACAACAAAATCTGCCATACATCTTCTGGCGTTTAAAATCACCTTTTTTGCCAGGCGAAAGAGAATGGTCCCGATCCCTGGTACCCATTTGGATTGCATATATTCCCGTTTGAGTCTGGCGATCGCCGCACATATGTGGGATATCATTGGAAATGGTAAAAAGGAGTCCTCCGAGCGATTGGAAGATTGAACTCCGTAAGGAAGGCGCCAGACTATTCGCCCCCCTTCGCGTTAAAGCTATCGAACAATGTCTTGGGAAAAACATCTTGTATTGACTTAACCATTGCAATCGTTAGATGAGAGAGCAAAATGGAAATTTGAGGCGAGGGCGCGGTGGGGAAAAGCTAGGTGCTACGTGAGGGCTTGCGACTCGGCGGGGGAGAGAATGTAGGGCATGCGCAAATTGAGTAAAAGACTGTGATATAAGCTGATCTGTGATATGACTGCTACAGTAACAGATGTGTAGTGATTTGGGCGGGAATGTGGGTGAGGGCATTCATGACATTTCACCTGCTAAAGGGGGATATGTGCGGCAAGAGAAATTAGGGTGGTGAATTTTGCGCCGCGGCGGGTTGGCTTGCGAGATCTGCCAATCTACGCCCTTTATCTTCAAACTTGATTACCGAAGGTTCATCTGCAACCCACGCCATTCATTCAAGTCCTTCGATCTGTCCATCACCAAAATTCCACATCCATCAACTTCTCCCGATTGTCCAGCGAACAACTGGTCATGAGGTAATTGTGTAATAACTGAATTTAGTATACTGATTTGGATACCATTGTTTGATTTATTGCGAATACTAAATGTGTTTAAATTCGATATCATAAACAGTGTTTAATACCTTCGTTGCTTGATTAGGGCATTTAATATGAGCTGCTATATTTAATTAGAAAAGGTTAATGAACGAATAGAGCTAGTTGATTATATAAGCATTGATGTTGGTTCTTTTATTCAAGTTTATGTTACGATAGTTGGCTAATAGTTTTTTTTTCTCAATTAAATTGTTCACGACTTAATGTCCTACCATGGATAGGAGTCTTGGATTTAAGCTAAGGATAAATTTTCCGATGGCTTATATACAGGAGTCCACTCATTTTTGGAGTTTGCTTATAGGAAATAGACAGAAGCTATATGAAAGGTACTTGTCCTGCCGAAAAGTGCACAAATGTTCTACTGTCAAACCGCTGAGCAAGTCGCGAAAACATTTTATTAAAATGGGATGAAAGTTTTCCTATTCAAAATCGTACCTTCATGTGAAACTGATTGCATATTCTTTTCAAATACAAATTACCCCTTTTTCCTCTATGACCACTTTACACGACTCATGATTGACCGCACTCTTTGAAATTGCTACAAGCCATACAAGATGGGCGCAATTTTCGCGGATAGATTGGTATTGTACATGAAGTTGGAAAATATACTACTAATATAATAAAATGCGGGGAACAGTTGGCTACCTCAATGTATGAGATAAATTGATAGAAAATGGCTTTACGACCACTTTTCCTGATTGGCGCCCTGCATTTCCTTTCTTTGTGTGTCCTTCGTTACTTTACGGAATGCTTTAAAGTGAAGTTGAATGTCGAATGAGTGATAAAGCATTTGACTCGATACTTAGCATTTTGAATGATATTGCTCCAGAAGATAACTCGATACCTAAAAATTATTATGAGGCGAAGAAGCTCTTGCGTGATCTTGGATTAGGGTGGGATCCTATTCATGCGTGCAAAAATGATTGTGTATTATTTCGGAAAGATTTAGAGGGGGTAGATGAATGTCCTGAGTGCCATGAATCACTGGGAGATTCGTTGTAGCGTATATGAATAACAAGATCCCCTCAAAAAGTGCATCGTTATTTTCCTTTTGAAGCCTAGACTAAGAGGTTGCTTTATGTCAAAAAAATTCTATGCTATATCAGCCGGGGCGCTGGGCATAAGCGACGCAAACTTGTGCAAGATGACAAATGTCATCAGGACATCGGCCGACTGCGGAAGCTTGGAGCAATGCTTTGAACAAGAAAATTTCAAAGTTTTTGCACATGATCCTCGCAACGTGCGGCTTGGGTTAGCATCAGATGGGTTTAATCCCTATGGTAATATGGGCAACTCCTATAGTATGTGGCCAGTTATGTTAATCCCATATAACTTACCACCTTGGCGGTGTATGAAAGATGAGTACACTATCCTATCGACATTGATTCCAGGCCCTAAAGCACCTGGAAAGGATATAATGTGTATACTTAATAACCTTTGATAGAGGAATTGAAGACCTTTGGGAGTGAAATGGTGTTCGGCATGTTTATGCTGAGTCACTAAACGAAATTTCTCTCTGCATGCTATAACGTCTATATCTGCGGACCATTAACTATGATTCTCCCTCGCATATGTGATCTTCCGGATGGAGTCACAAAGGGAAACTTGCATGTCCTATTTGCAATGGAAATTACATATTTCAAACCTCAATACTTGACAAGATTGTTTTTTATTGGGGCATCGGCGTTATCTTACCAAAAGTCATTATTTGGCGGAAGAGTAAGAAAGTTTAATGGTAAGGTTGAGTATGTGAGCCCCAAATTGAGCTGCAGGGGTGAAATCTGTGCAGTTAGACCAGTTTGCAGGAGATAAAATGGTAAATGTCCATCGAATAAGTTTGAGAAAGCGTAGCCATGAAGAATTAAATTGGGTTAAGAAAAGCATATTCTTTGAGTTGCCGTATTGGAAGGAAGCTCAAGATTCGTCACATTCTCTTGATGTCATGCATATAGAAAAGAACCTATATCGACAATACTCACAATGCTTAGTATTGACAGGGAAAGAATAAGGATACTGAAAAGCTCGTAGGATTGGAACAATGAATATACGAAGGATATGCACTTGACAGTCAAGCGACTATGGCAGAATTTATAAACCTCGGCTGCTTGTTACACTTTGTCTCGTCGTGAAAGATATGGTTTTTGCCAATTTTTAAAGTCCGTGAGGTTACCAGATGGATATGCAACTAAGGTATCAACATGCGTGAGAGACACAAATATTTGGTCTCAAAAAGCCATGATTGTCATGTAATATTGCAAAAGGTACTTCCTATGGCATGGCGAGGCTCTGTCTGATAAAAAAGTTCTGAATGTGATATCTGAGGCTTCTAGGTAGCTTCTTTCGGAATTATGCTCAAATATTGCGTAGGGATGCCTTGGAGAAATTACAAAAAAAGATCATTATAATACTTTGTACATTAGAGATGATATTTCCTCCAGCATTCTTTGATGTTATGGTGCATCTTACTATCCACTTGCCGCATGAGGCCACGCTTTGTGGTCCTGTTCATTATAGGTGGATGTACCCCGTGGAAAGGTAGTTAAACAAACATTGTTATTAGTTGCTTATTTTCTTTATGGCGCTTACTTACAATGTGTTTGAATATGTTATTTTCATTTTACTTAGGACTCTTGGGTCCTACAAAAGAACCAATTCGAAATAAGGCTCGCCCTGAAGGCTCAATTGCACAGGCGTACATACTTAAGGAGTGTGTACTCTTCTGCAAAAATTATCTTGGTGGGTTAGAGACGAGACTGCTTCAAAAGGAACGTTATAAGGACCCAAGGTTGCAACAAGAAGATGTTGGAGTTTCTCTATTTTCTCATAATATTCGAGCTATTGGAGCCTCTTCTTATACCACTCTTTCATTTGAGGATCACGAGATGGCCGTTTGGTATATTCTAAACAATTGCGAAGAGATTCGGCAATACATAGAGTACGCATCTTATTGAATTTTTTATGTGTTTATCAAACTCTTAGACTTTATTCAGTTGAGAAAGTCTAATTAATCATTGTTTATCTTCTGGATGGCGTAAGTGAACATGAAAAGTTGCTTACCGAAGAAAGTCATATTGCTATTAACGAAAGAAAGATGAAGCAATTTGCATCTTGGTTCAAAAATCGAGTATGTTATCCAGCAACATGCACTTCATATGTTTGTTTACTTATAACACAATTATATTCCTATTTGTTATTTAATCCTTTGATTTATTATAGATAGTGCATATGCAAGCTGAAAATCCATCATCCGTGAGTGAGGATATTTATTCGCTTGCAATTGGCGCTGATCTACGTGTGTATATATATCAAGGATGCATTGTCAATGCGAGTTAATTTCTCACAAAACAAAAGTATCGTCATATTTCAACCCAAAACAGTGGTGTTTCTGTCCAGGGAGAACACAAGAACAAAGATATTACATTCTACGGCACCCTTAATGATATTATACAGTTTAACTTTATCGGGCGAAAAGTTTATCTTTTTAGATGTGAATGGTTTGATCTCGAGCATAAAGCCTATAAAAATCGACGAATACTTCACTAGTATCAACATTACCAAACTGTGGTATCAAAGTGATCCATTTATACTTGCAACCCAAGCAACACAGGTTTTCTATATTGCAGATCCAGAGAAGGGGTCGAGCCATCAAGTGGGTGCAAAGATCTATGCATCGACATCTTTTCGATCCATTACTGTTTGAGAATGAGCACGGCAAGGATGATGAAAGCCCTCCAAGGAAGCTGCATGTTTTAGGCATAGTTGAGTTCCACTTCTACCTCCAGATGTTGGTAACTTAGTTAGAGAAGACACTGTAGGTGAATACGTTCTCC